>JAVVLW010003683.1:0-40000 GCA_034401795.1 Chaetoderma sp. LZ-2023a
TGATATCGTACAACATCTAAAGAAATGATTCGAGTTATCAGAGGGGCGGTGTGGCGTTGGGGAGGGTGGTGGCTGGCGCTCTAGAGTATACTCAGGTTTTAAATTGTGGTATCATTAAAATTCTGCAGGTAACTAGACAGGTCAATGGTCGCTCGATGCTCTCAGCTAGAATTTACGTGGGGGTGTACTGCGAATGTGAGCAGAGCTTGTTCAGACTCAACAAATTTTCAGCATTGAGGTGTAATAGTCATTATGATTCGCCATCAAAATTAACACAATACTGGAAATATTTACGTGATTGTACAATACCCATTGGTAAAAATTACAAAACAAATCACATACTGTGGCCGTTTTCCTTGCTTCTACTTGTGCCCTTTCTCCTGGACTAGCAACACAATATATTTGTTTTTGTTGAAGTTCATTATTGCGACTTGTATGATCCTTACACTGAGAAATTAAAAAATAATATAAAAATTCCATGTTTATGATAATGTTAGGACACCATGCTGTGGCGTAGCAATTTTGCTATATTTTGTCATTGCAGGTTGAAGATCTGAATGAACCTAATACGTCAACTGAAAAAACTGTAAGCTCAGATGATCCGGAGGTATTGAAGTTCTGGCCTATAAGTGATAAAGGTTGACAAACATTCGCAGGAGCATACAACTAGGTATGATAGAGGATGGCATAATGCTGGTGCAGCGCATTGCTAAACGCATGCTGTCAGAGAGCAATGACTCCCAAGGCATATAAGTCCGGTTACCTAATATGATGGATTTAAGCCTAACAAAATAAAAAACATATAAAATCAGAGTCTTTACTATCTATGACTCCATGTTATGGACTCGTTAGAAACGAAAGGTCAAAGAATTTTTCATCACCAGAGTGTAGCAGCAATTCATCAGATAAATAGTATGTCGTGATGCTGGGTCAGAATGCTGTACCATTATGTGTCTTTTGCTAGAACACAATATATAGCGTTCGGTCATTGTGTGGGCCATTCCTGTATGTGATCATGTTCGCGCAGATATCGACTGCTGTCTTATTATCGAAGGCTCACCAGCAGGTTTGTTACTGTTTATGGAGTCAATTTACATTACATGGTGACAGGCCTTGCTAAAGATGAGAGTGGCATTGTTTAACTATGTACTGGTGACGCCACGGCTTAGACTATTTTCCAATAGCTATACCGATTAATGCTCTACCTTGTCAATTTTACAACCCTGTCAAAACAAAACTACTGTAGGGCATGTTGTACGCCGTTCTTTATATTTGCCTCATATGGGAAATAGCTGTTGGTCAACAAATGTAATTGTCAAATTTATGGTGGTTGGCAATGATTTAAGTTGCTGTTGCTTTCCCTATAACGTCTATTATTTTGACATATTAGCACTATGTGTCGATACTGGCCCGGAGACAAATGATTTTCAGCAATATTGTTTTCAAACCTTTCCGCAATAATATACAAATTCACGCAACACCATGGAGTTTTCTTACATATCAACTCACTGTTATTATTGAACCATCATTCACCGAGAGCTTTCTTTACCACTTCAAACATAACGAGCCGTGTTATTGCGATGAACTCGTGTCACTTTTGCGTGACAGAGTGGCCGCTCAGTTGCAGTCAGTCAGAATTGTCAGCGAGCGATCGGAATTCAGTGTAAAATCCTGTCCAGCCATGTCTTTTGGGGTGATATTAAGCCATCGCACGTGCTGTATGTGCCACGAGAAACGTGAAGAAACTCGCTTAGGCGGAACAGCATCTTAAAACTCGTGACGTCAATGGTGAATACGTTGCCATGATGCCATTGATTTTGAGGAAGTCGGAACCGATATACGCAAATCATACTAAATACTTGCCAATGTTGTCAATAAATCATAGTTGGCTTGAGTGGCCGACTGACCGACTGGTCTGAAGTCCGACATGTTCATTTATTAGTGGCCCATAAGGTGGTTGTTTATAAGCAGTATTAATCCGTATAAACACAGTTGCATTGATCAATATTCGAAATGTCACTATCTTTTCCTGTTTCTATACAAACGTGCCTAGGGACCTCTGAGACGCTTGCTTAGGCGTCTAACGACGCGTTTTATTAGTTTGTCACAGACTCTGTCGCTATCAACCTGCAACATAAGGCGTATTAATCCACATGCTCTGTCACTGGCGTACTAATCTATGTGCAAACCGGCTGCTTATCGTTCTGACAATACTGTGAAGAGAAGGGGCGTGAAATTGCCAGTGTGTAATTTGTAAGGATCGTTACGTATCCCACGAGAGTGGCGTTTGGCGGCAAAAAGATTTCTTATTACATTAAAATTTTTCGTTCCAAATCAATAAATACATCTGAGCATTTGCTACCAGTTGAAGCTTTAATTTGATACCATTTCGGATCGAGAAAGGCCAACAAAGAAGACTTACTACTAATGCATGCCAGAAAAATCCAATCTTCATTTTAAGCTTAGAAAAACTAATTCTGCTTACAACTCGTTGCCATGCCATGTTTGAATAACTGTAATATTATAGTATGGACTAGTCGTGACATTGTTCATTTCTCAACACATTTGCCTCATTGGCGATCTGTATGAAAACCTTCAAAGTTAGCAACGATGATCAGTAAAATGATTTTTAATATAAATTTTAACCCACCCTATGGGTGACGGAGTTTGAGCGTCTTATGCGACGCAGTTTGCCTCCACTTCAATCCATTCGTGGAATCATCCCATCCACCAGCCCCATCCCCATTACCTCTGCATAATATGGGGAATGATACATAATAGTTATAATGTTCCTCAGTGGAGATGAGTAAAAGGATACTTTTTGGTGCGTACTAGTTTGACCTCTACACATACGCAATCATGTACGTCGTGTTTGAAGTTTTTCTGGCGGAAGAAAGGCGCGATACTTAACACTTTAACCATTGACATTGCAGCGTCTTAATTTTAAGACAAGTATACAGGAAAGCGCTTGAATATTGTGAAACTAATGCTCTCCCAGTCAAATATGTCTCAAATTATTCATCACAATCTTCCTTACCCTATAAAATAAATGTCGTTTCTATAGTGTGAGTGTTACTACTTTTAACACTCATATCAGCCCAAAACGACTTCGATAAACGAGCCAGTCATTCCAGCTGGAAATTCTCAAAAATAGCCTTCGCTTAGTCTGCAAATTGACATTTTCCATGAGATAATTGAAATTTTCTTGAACAAATTTGAGTGTGAGTGTCAAAGAGTTAACTTCATCAACTCATGTAAATGGCGCAGAAGCCGGGTATGGTCGGCTGTCAGTCATCAGGCGCTCGACACGGCTGCTATGGTCAGTCATTATTGGGCACGACAGAAGCGGGAAGAGACATGCCTGACAAAACACTGTTAGAGATCTCCTCAATCAAGCGGGTGCCAACTCTGACACTGGCGAGCTGCAAGGACAGTTGGACGACAAACCACGTCACGACCTTGTAGGAAGTAATATTGGTATACACTGCAAACGGTATTTGTGCAAACTGGTACCGCCACAGATAACAATCTCATACACACGCATCGTTTTCAAAACAAGCTTCGATTTATGCATAAGTTGGAATTGCGGAGAGACTTAATAAATACTGGTAATTATCTAGCCCAAGTGGTAAATTGGTATTTAACGTTTTATCACGTGCCGCCACACAATATGCGCATGTTGATACTTATGTCAAAAGCATAGCGTCGTGGTAGAGCGACACATTAAATAAACAAATCAGTTAGAAACGTTTCTGAATTAATGGGTCTAATTGTATTGTATATGCTCGCATAAATCTCCGATAATGGTGCAATATGTCCCGCACAGACAGCATCCAAAACTATGCACAGAACTGCGTGGGTGTGTGCGCGCGCGCGTTCCGCTTGCTTTCACGTTCAAATTCGTTGGGGAATACACATGTGCGTTCAGGGGCGTTGACGTGGACGCGTGCGTCAGTGGTCGTGGGTAACTACAGGTATGGGTAATTGTGTATTTATGGGGATCTACAGCTGGAATTGTAGGCATATGTGTGTGCGTGGGGGGGGGGGGGGGTGGGGTTGGGGCGGGGGGTGTGTGCGGGGGGGGGGGGAGGTTGTTGTCCAGGGTGTAGCTGACTTTACCGTCGCAAAATGACGCGGATGTGTGTTTGGGAAGTTCAAGCGAGCGTTACTAACATGTCCCAGACATCCGAAGACACTGCTCTGATTATATCTATCTACTCTAAATCCAAAATGATGCGTTATAATTCTTCGAACCACCTTATATCTGATTTTAGCAACCAGACTTTCTTGCTTTCCTAGACAGAACTCTATTAGACGTAGCCATTATGAATAGGAATTGTATGTGTGTGTGTGTGTGTGTGTGTGTGTGTGTGTGTGTGTGTGTGTGTGTGTGTGTGTGTGTGTGTGTGTGTGTGTGTGTGTGTGTGTGTGTGTGTGTGTGTGTGTGTGTGTGTGTGTGTGTGTGTGTGTGTGTGTGTGTGTGTGTGTGTGTGTGTGTGTGTGTGTGTGTGTGTGTGTGTGTGTGTGTGTGTGTGTGTGTGTGTGTGTGTGTGTGTGTGTGTGTGTGTGTGTGTGTGGGTGGGTGGATGTGTGGGTGGGTGGGTGTGTGTGTGTGTGTGTGTGTGTGTGTGTGTGTGTGTGTGTGTGTGTGTGTGTGTGTGTGTGTGTGTGTGTGTGTGTGTGTGTGTGTGTGTGTGTGTGTGTGTGTGTGTGTCCCACTCTCGTGCCTTTCGTTCCTTGATCTCTGACTCAGGCAGAATCTTTTTGCTATATTTTTTAAATCGTTCTCAATTCTTCATTCCAAATTACCTACTGATTGATCCATATTTGCTGCTAAAGCTGCTCTTGTTTCTTTGTTCTTTATTCCTATTCTTACTACTCATACGGTACTGAAAGAATGGAATTGTGTTTCTCAGCCAGCTCTGAAGAACCGGACATACGGCTCTCGCCTCCGCATTCGCGGGTAACTTCATGGAAAGGGCATCTTAATAACGAGTAGCATCGCTGCTCGTATGTCTGTGGTTCGGCTGTCTTCATCTTGCCTGTATTGTCTCGTATCTTACTTGGGGAACAGCCTCTCGGCACCGGGCTACTGATTGGCAGAAGGTCGCCAGAACTTTGGTAGCATACGATTCTGGTACAAGGATTTCCCCACTCGATTAGGCTATGTATATGCATTCCTTCTCTCTCGCGTACAGACCAGATTCATAGGGTACATCCTCTCTGTCTGGGGAGATTTTCTGTCTATTGGCTAGTAGGTGTTATTTCGCATAGACTGGAAATCCACTTTTCCTTTAGGCGTAATTCTTCCATGTTCAAGTCTGCAGTCTGTGCCCGACTTTTGTACCTTTTCTATGAGTAGACACATTTGTCCCATTTCAGATTTTGCATCTCTCATCTACTGGGCATTCCTTCTTCTTCAGAATTTTCATGATTGCTCTGACTAGTGTTGTAATCTTCTTTTACTTTTCACTGGATCAGATACGACTACCACTTTCAGCCCTTCATCTGTAATGGTGCAAATATAGGTCTTGCAACGTCTAGGAAAAGTTTTTGTATCGCGATATTTATTCTGTATAATTTCCTGTTGTAAAAGCCAATGGCTGTCAGGTGATGCATGGAAATAATCTTCGGACAACTTATTACGATTCCTAGCGATTCTCTCTTAAAACACCCCCATAGAGGGATGTGTTACCTATTCCCTGAGCTCAAAGATACGTGTACCGAAAATGATCTATGTGATGAAACTTCAGCACACTTAAGCATGTCAAACGGGTCAGATGCCTTGATGTTTCGTCAGCTGGATATATATTTTTTCTTTTTGGCCGAGACCCAAATAGACGTTTATCGTTGGAAGCAGTATGTTGATAAATTTGACTAATATTTCCGTAGCATCTCTTGCAAGCACCTAATTCGAGTTCCGGGCCAAAACAGATATTAAAAGCGGCCTCACACTGCTTAGTCTGTTACTGTTGAAACATATATTTGAAGCAGTCTCATCATGTCCTCGTCTAGTTCAATCAATTTCAATTGAAATATTCCGTCTTCGTGCTTCTGCTTGCTCCGGCTCTTCAGCTTTCTTTCGGGTTTTTGGCTTCGAAGTTTCTTTTATCCCTCAACAGGTATACCAAAATAGTGAGCGACAAATGCGGCTGTGGTGAGCCCATGTTTTCTTCACTGTCCGGTGCTCTATAAGCAGGGCCGTATTTAGACATGTAGGGCCCTGGGGTCAAGAATGAGCGGGGTTGGGGGGTCGTCTGTCGTATGAATATTGTTGCCGAACACCAAACAAGAATTGGGACCCCCACAAATATTTGAATAGAATTATAATGCATGATTAAGAGTTCTAAACTAATCAAGTTTGCTTTAAATGTCCTATAACTTCCAAAAAAGTGCATAATTAAAAAAAAAATTAAATTGTCGGGGCCCCTTGCGTGTGGGGCCCCTGGGATTTTGCCCCGCTTGCACCCCCCCCCCCCCCCCATTAAATACGGCCCTGTCTATAAGCCCATTCAGCTGAATGAATAACAGGTTGCAAACGTTGCGTGAACAATTAAGCCACATCGTTCGTATGAGCACTCTTGTATAGAAGTACTAAAATCTTGTAAACAGTCGATAAATTAGCAAGCGTCGATTAGGATTTTCTGTTGGTTACCCAACTAGTCTAGCTGTCGTCAGACCAATGCTGTATGGCGCAAACATTTGATCGTATTGTTTCATAATTTCCATTCTACACAACGGATTTCACTTCTGTAAAATTTGTTTAGATCTAAAGAAAGATCACCCTTTTCTTAACTCGTAAAATATGCCTAGATTTATATTGGTGGAAAACCATATACTACTTTGAAATAGGAAGTGACAAGTTCAAATTTGAACTCACGCTAACTGGCGGACTTGCCAAGCTGTCTCAATGAGGAATTCCGTTTTAGCTATTCCCCACCCATCTATAGCTAATCTCCATCACCGCATTGCCCATTTTGGGATCGATCGATCCCTGCACTTCTGAACCGCAGTTTCCAGAAAAGTATACAGGTAAGATGTTGCTTATTTTGAGTCGAATTTGACTGGTTACTATGGCAGCAACAGCGTCCAGTCCAATTAGTTCCAAAATATTGAACAGAATGTTTATTAAATAGTAAAGATATACAATTCGTACAACTTGACAGACTATTCCAGGTTTATGGCGGACTATTTCTGTCAATTATAAATGTGGATTGTGACACAGGATTGTGACTTCAACCTATATGTGACGTAGATGATTATGACGTCACATGATTGATCAATAAACAGAAATCCTCTTCTGGTATCTGCGCTTAGCACCTACTACCCTGTACCAAGTTCTCGATAGCTCTGTACTGAAAATACCTTAGATCTAAGTTTTGTGCTACCATGTAATGAAAAACACGTCTGGTACAAGACCTGGGCTTTTCAAATATGGGTACTTTATCTTTAACCTGGCAATATATCAAACTGACTAAATTGTGTACAATTTCAAATGACAATTTATTAAAGTAAAATTATAACAAACTGTGTGGCAATACAGTTACTATTAAATAACAATTACTCTGCAATAGAATGGCATAAATAGATATTGATCTGGGCAAATTCCTGAATATTCCACAAAATTCAGATTTTCGTAGTTTCTAGAATTGACTAGAGCAAACAGAACAGATATGGCCAGCACATAATAAATCATCTACAATACAACTATGAGCGTGAAAAATAATTTCACTATAAATACAATGCCTGAATACAAATCCTTCAAATCAGACACATTTATTTGAGATAAGCTCCCATTTATGAAAATGCGTGTCATTTTCACCAAGTACAAATAGATTTCTGAAAGCAATTATCAATATCTATTCTGTAATCACTACTGTCGACCCTAGATCAAACAACACGCAAAATTAAACTGTGGGATGCACCAGGCAGGATGATGATCACGAAATAGTCACATTGTCTAACTTGGTTCTCTCCATCCTGATATGGCGTATCATGGTCAGTCCGCAACTCCGCATGCATAGTACCTGTCATATACACCATGATTTCCCATCGTCTATCTTTGCCATGTCTATCATCACAATCCATGTTCATTCTACTATCCTATCACCCTTTTGTTATCATGGAAATGATTGCTTGATACTCATTCGGGTTTGATACATGTAAGATGTGCTGGCTATCTGCACAACTTCCCTTCAACTTTGGATAGTACTTCCATGAGTGTCCGTCACCGATAAACCATCCTCAGTTATCTTGTGAACACATATGTCTTCAAAATTTCCAATGCCGGCCACTCGGACTACTGCTTCCGATAATGGAGGAATATAGTTTTAGTTATGGCCCGCCCATCTCTAGCTAAGTGATTCACCCGTATTGGGATCTATCGAACTATGAACTCCCTGAATCTCAATTTCCAGAAAATTATACAGGTAAGCTGTTGTAAAGATTTTGAAACTAATTTGACTTGGTGCTGCATGTTTATTAAATAGCAAAGACATACAGTTCGTACAATGTGTGGGACTATTACGCATTTAAGACGGACTAATTCGAGTTAATCATGTTGTAATTGATTATGACGTCATCCTGCACGCAACATAGTTGATCATGACGTCATATGATGGATGGATAAACTGGAAAGGTTCATTGGTTGTGTCATACACATGACTTGCCATTTTCCCTTGTAATATGAAGTGTCCACATCTATCTTAGCTATTGACAAATCTATTCACAGTCGATAAGTATTGTGGATGGTCTTCTTTATTAAATTGTCCTTCACTGACAAGATTCTGCTTCACTACTACACTGCCACAGACAATATCTCAAAGCACGGGTACTTCAGACTCCCCCAGCCACATCAGTAACAGACGTACATGATTATTTTATGCATTGCATCATTCTCCTTGTAGAAACCAGTTATAATAGCTATTGCCTTCCCATTCGCTGGTATTAATCACATATTTACTACAAATTGATCAATCACACTGGCCTTAATATCGCCACAATGAAATACGGTTGCTGCCTGGATTCCATGTGGTTCATGATCGCCTCTGCTATTCCTCTATATGCTGGCTAATCTCTTTTCCATTTCACCTTTCCAGTTTATCCATGGATCATCTGACGTCACATGACGTCATAATTACCTAAGTGACGTGTATGATGACGTCATAATCATTACGTCATGAATGATTCGATATAGCCCGTATGTATGATTACTGTATTCTGCGGCTGTAGTAGTAGAAACATCCTACAACTGCAATCAGCCCTTCTTCGCTTTTGCCCACTGTGTCTTGTCCTCAGCCAAAATCCTTAGCTTCCTCAGGTCCATTCTTGACTTGAGTGTACCTATAATGCTTTCTTGAGGTCATCTCGTTGCACGCTTAGCAGATTTATGCAATGGCGTCCTCCTGTGGCTTTGTATTTGCTGGCTCCGAATAGGGCGAATTCCAAGGCTCTCTGTGCTGGTGTGTCTTCTGGCATCATTAGCACATGGCCAAACATGTACCATCTTTGTTGGGCGACTTTTACAGACAGGGGCGACGTATTGCACATCTTGTATAGTGCATCATTAGAAATTATGCTGTCTGGCCATCAGTGTCCAGTGATGGTGCGTATAGCTGTTTTCGGTGGCAGGCTGCCTTTGGAGCTGCCCAGCTGTTACAGCGATACATCATCAAGGATACGGAGGTTGCATTGTATAAACCTCTTTGATCTACGAATCAATAGCTGCAAGAAGGACTAGAAAGCTATGTTCCCTATGATGCAGCGTGCAGCAATGTCAGCAATACCGCAAAGCAGTGAGCCCAAGATTTTACTTTCCCTCCACGGTTCGCCGCCACGGAGCGGGTCATCATTTTCTTTAGTTCATGCTTTGTAGATAGGTATATGTGGGCGAACTCTGTTTTGGATTCATTCATAAACAGATTCTCAATTTTTAGTTCGCTTGCGGCTATTGGGAGAAGTTTGTCAAGGGGTTTCTTTTCCTCGTCTATAAAGTCCACATCGTCGGCATATTCCATCTCTAGCGGCATGGCCAGTATTATCACCAGGTGTTGGGGTGGGGTGGGGGTTGGTCTTATCGAATTTTCCCGCACTGAGTTCAATGCAGCAGCCAGGTAATAGGTGAAAAGCACAGGGGATAATAGACATCTCCCTGTCGGGACCCGATTGATGTCTCAAACTCTACAGACTTCACTGACTTGACTCGTACTCTCAGTTTGGTATCTGCAAGCAGTAGTCTCACTAGTCGTAGCTCATCTTCATTGCAACTGGCCTGGCGTAGTACATCTAGGATCTTTGAACGCTTAATTGTGTCGAAGGTGCGTGACATGTCAATGCCCATTTTGTGGAAATCCCAGTGTTTAGACATGACTACCGACACAAGTATGCGTTGACCCCATACAATATCTCCGCAGCTGCGTCCACGTTTGAAGCCACATTGACATGATCCGGTGAAGTCATCGATCTTGTCTCGGATGAGCCATAGAGTAACATTGGATAGAATTTTCCGTATGCTGTTGAGGAGCACAATGGGCCACAGATTGTCTGGAGTGCCAGGTGGCTTCTTGGGCTTTGGTAACGCGATATGGGTGCCTTGGCCTACAGTGTCGATGGGAAGGTGGTGCATAAAGACTGAATTGATTAGGTGCGTGATCGGTTGTGAGATAATGTCACTTGCATATTTGAATAGTGCATTGCTCCTGCCATCAGGTCCAGAATCCCGTCCATTTTTTAGGGCTTTATGTGCATTCCCAACTTCTGCTGTAATAATTGGTGTTAGTAGTGGCCTGGGGTCTCCTGGGAATGAGTGCAAGGTCTCACCATCGCGGTCAGTGAACTGTTCCTTGAACCATTCTCGAATTGTCTCGGCTTTGCCCTGGTCAGAACCGATAAAGTGTCTTTCAGAGTTGCGCACATTGAGTGGTGGTGTGTAGTAAGTGGCTCTCGTGGCTCGGGCTGCCCGAAACATTTTGTGGCAGTCATCCTTGGCAGTGATTTCATCTGTTAGGGAGTCTGCTTGTTGGATAGCAAGATCGCTTAAGTGTTCGCTAATGTGGCGCAGAATGTTATTGCGTTCATGGCATAGTTTGGTGCCATCTTCACTTTGGCCACTTTGATAGATGCGTAGTCGTAATGCTTTCTGTTCTGCTGACAGTTTTACTACGAGAGGGTCGTCAGTATACCTAGTTCTGTTGTTTTTCAGAACACCTATGGTGCTAGTAGCTGATGATTCCATAGATTTCAGTATTTTGGTTAGGGCTTCGTTTGGATCGGAGCTGACGTCGATGTTAGATATCTGCTCTCTGGGGCATTGTGTATGACGTTTGAGTGTCGGTGTCGCTGATGAGCTTGAGTAAGTTGTATGTGACTCTACCCTCTTGCCTGGTATCACATTATGTAGAGCTGGTTCATATGGAGGCGTGTAATGACTGGCTTATGGTCAGAATTGAGGTTTGTGCATCCATAGGAACGAGCATCCCGAAGTAGGGGTTTTGCTGCTGTCTTGCATAGTATTAAATCTATTTGGTTGAAGACAGCTGTTGTAGCCTTAGAACCTTTTGGAGCATTGCCATTATCAATGTGTCCAGTCTTTGTTATCCGGTGACAGTATGGGTGTTTGAAAGCCGTATTTGTGGCAAATAGGCCATTGGAACTAAGGAATGCCTCCAGTGCATCCCCATTGCTGTTGCGTGTGCCATCTCCATACGACCCCATGCATAAGCCAAGTCCTGAACTTTTGTCCGCAGTACTGAGTTTACTCAGCTTGGAGTTGAAATCTCCACACACGAACGGTTGCCATCTAGCCCGCCTTTAACTCTTAATAGTCAGACACGTTGTACTAACTGTCTGGCTTTACTTTTTTAATAAGCATTCTGTTGAGCATTTTAACTAATTTGAGTGAGCGCTGTTGCTGCCATAGGCATGTTTAGTTTTCTGGAAATTGATAGTCAGGGAGTTCCCAACACGGACGTGGTGTGGGTGTAGCTTAGATTGAGATGGGCGGGGCATAGCTAAAAGTGGAGAGGTTCATTACATGTTGATTCTGTGCTACCATCTCTGCGTAGAAATCCTTGATCATTTGAATACGTGATTGGTCCATTCCACACTGTTCCTGTATCCTATCTCATTACAAATAAATCATTCGTCATGTCATCCTATGATCGTCTGAAAGTTTCTGTTGGCTTTCATTCACGTTTCATTCACGTTGGGTCCTTGCCCTTATAGATGGCCTGCATGTATGGTTCGACCTAGACATATATGGCTTTGAGCTGGTGATATTGCCGCGATGGGCGTCCATGTATTGTTCTGCAAACATTTTTATCTCACCACCGCACATCACACTGGCGCTCGATCCTTCAAGAACAAAGCCATATATCTGGTGCACATGTCTGCATACAGTGCTAATCATTATGTACAGTTTACCCACGTATTCCCTTGATAGGCCTGAGTGTAATAAAGTTAACTTGAACTTGAGCTTGAACTTGCTCTCTGATCAACAACTCTTCCAATGATTAGATGTGTTATCAAATCCTGACAGCATGTCCAACGCTTTAAATATTCACATAGACGAGCTACAACTTAAAATACGTCTTCCCATTTCTCTGGTTTGCTGTCTCTGAACTTCATCTGCATGCCAACTGTTATCGTCTCAAATTTCTTCTATTTTCTGAGGTTTTATGTGTCGTAAACATGTTAAAAACAATGATTTATAAAATTTCAATGGCCTATTTCCGGTTTGCTATTTTTAGAATAATTCTACAACCGCCAATACAACCAAACCGTGCAACACAGTCTACACATATTCCAGATACACATAGCGCTGTTTACTATACGATCTACGCTTCTCATATTTTAGGGAGGTCTAATATGCTATCATTTAAATATATGTCATTATTCAATTTAGTAAAAAAATATATTTTCGGAATAATAGAATTTATCTAAAATTATTATTATTATTATTATTATTATTATTATTATTATTATTATTATTTTTATTATTATTATAATAATAATAACAATAATAAATAATAATAATAATAATAATAATAATAATAATAATAATAATAATAATATTATTATTATTATTATTATTATTATTATTATTAATAATAATATGGCCTAAAACATTAAAAATTTATTGCTACGAAAGTTATAATTTCATCCAAAATAACACCGTGTATCAGCTCTGTCGCCGGCTTCTGGGGAATGATAATTCGACAATCACGTGATGTGAGACGCAATAAGAATACCAATGTTTTGACGCGCGGTGATGCAGCAGCATTTTGAAAAACATTCCTTCAGATCACGTTACCAAGGAAACACTTTAGTAGCTGGTAATGGGATATTTATTTGATATTTTGGAATGATTAGCATCTTTGAGGGAAGCGCTTAGCCATTGACACAAATTCTGTTTGTAATCTAAACTGCTCACGTTTCGGCGTCGCCGTCGTTAAACCAGACGATTTTGTGGACGATATTTTCTCTCTCATCATTGCAGTAGTTGTCGGCACATTGGCCTCGTCATCTTTCTCTTCGGCCTTGTCGTCAGAAATTATTACACCATTGGCATACTGCTTAGCTCACGGTTATATTATCTATTCACTGCTGAATTACCGACATCTAATGAATTCAGCCATTGTGGGTGAAACCGCACATGCAGCGATTAGAAAATCTCATTTCAGGGTGAGTAGCCTCTTCAACATAATTGCATACCCATTGCGTTAAACTTCTGTAATGAGAGCCTTGTGAAACTATTAGCGGGAAAACATAGCATTGGCAATATGTTATCATTCTGACATGTTGGCAACATCGAATTTATGGAGACAAATTATGCTTATTTCCTCGGTGACCTCTGACCTTATTATTTGTCTCTTATACGTGTATAAGTAACGCTTCTGTCTTATGACTGAACAAGCGAGGTAATTTAGTGCAAATGTCTCGGCGATGAGGAGGTGCTATACCCGGTCCTTGAAAGCTTATGGATACGCTAATCATTTCCAGGCGTTGTGTTTTGAGTTAAAGGAACACAAACACACATTTTCAAAGTCACGTCAAGCGATTCAGGCAGGCTTAGAATCTAAAGTGTGTGCATTTTGCAGACATCGCTGCTGAAAGTTATAGCTGTGTTAGACAGCAACATCTTAAGAGAAGGCCCATTTTAACGCGAATTAGCTTTGCATAGTCAGAACTGGCTAACATGGATAATGCGGCTTACTGGGCCGGTACTAGACCAATTATAGGGCCAATACGGTCAGGTATTGACCAAGTATAGGCCAAGTAACCTACGTTATCATGGAATAATGCACTGGGCACTACCTGGTCAGTCATGGGCTCTATAAAACATGTTCATATGTTGCGTGCATGGGTGATGTTGTAATGGGTGAATTCACTTTCAGCTGTGCCACGCCCATTTTTAGCTAAGCTCCGCCCAAGCTGTGCACGTGTTGAGATCGATCGAACCCTGAACTGCCTGAAATTCAATTTCTAGAAAACTGTACATGTAAGCTATTAAATATTTTGAAACCAATATGAGTGGGTGTTGTTAGAAACTAGTTACTAAATATTTAACATAGTGGTTATTATACGTAGTAAAGACATACATTTCGTACATGACTGACGTTTAAAAGTTCATGACGGACTTAGCTACGCCATTTAGTACGCATTTTGGTTGGGATGTGACGAAATTCATCCTTATGACGTCATATACTTGAGTGACAGATTGGACTCATCCATTGGATTGAGATGTAGTTAGGTTGCGACTGCTACATTATTTGATGTCAGCTGCTAAAGGCCAGATAGGTCACTGCTGCTATCTGTAATTTTCTGAAAAGTGTATACAGAGACGCACCCCCGCAGCATATTAAATTGTTTTGTGACGATGTAGCCCATCACCCCACCCATCTCCCGTTTTTCATTTCTTCGTCCCTCGCATTAGCTTAAGCAATTCTCACTGTGAGAGCAGAGGTTTGTTATGCCCGTGGTTTTTTTTAACCCTTTAAACCTTTCAGCCCAGAAATGGCAAATTCTTTCTGATGTAAGGAATATTCTGTCAAATATTTTCCCATTTGCCGCAACAGATTCCAGTCGAATTGGTTTCAAAATATTTAATGGTTTTGCCATATTGAGTCAAATTATGCTTATTTCCTTAGACAAGCATCTTGAAATTGAGACAATTTGATTGGTTAAAGGGTTAATTCAAAAGCTGAGCTATAATAAGAGACACAAACAGTAGATCGTGCTATGATCGTGCTATGATCGTGTAATGGTCGTGCTATGATATCTTCCGGTGATACCTCTTTAATACCGGAATATGCAGACGTTTAGCACGTCACATAAATTAGGGGTATAATTTCCTGAAGCCCCAAATACCCCTTTCATGTGGAAAATGGTGTTGTCCGGAGCGGGTGAAAACTTGATGAAAGCTTCTGACAACAGATACAGTTGTCGTAAAATGTTTTCTCGCGCTCACACTGACGTCTTCACTCGGCGCGGGATTTGCAGGCCCCTCACCGTCGCCAGTTGTAACTGATGCCCCCTTTTAACGAGCTGTTTCCTTCCAGAACGCAAACAAATCAATTATCCTCAGTCAAAGATATATAATATTTTCAAACTGGCTGCTTCCACGTTTCGTTTTTAAGCTGATAACTTCTCTCGCGCGAGTAAGACTGTCGAGAATTGACGCGAAAATTAGCCGCTATGTTTACCAGTTCGGTTGTTATTGGGTGAAGATAGATTTACTCCTGTGCACCCTGCCATAGGTACGCAATGGCAATAAAATATACTGCCTCGGCGCTGACTGGTGATTAGTGATTTTTTCAAACATTTTTCTGGTTCCCTGATTTACCATTTTGTTGCCACCAATCTCAATACATCAATTACAACCTAACCGTACAGGTAAGACGTAGACTATTTTAAACCTAACTGGACTGAAAGCATCAGACAGCAACGACTTTCAGTCAAATTTGTTTTAATATTGTAAACATAATATTCCTGGCAATTTGTCATGTCTGGTCCGATGAAGTTGTAAATTGTTAACGGTAATATTTCCGCCAGATGTGAAGAGCTCTCGTATGAGGAATACTGTATATTCTGTGACGCTTGAATAACACGTTGCTGAAAGTTGTTGCTGTTGTGTATAGTAACAGCTTCAAAAGACAAGATGTATTTGAGCAATGCCTGTAACCAATATAGATGTGGATTGATGAAGAACATTTCATTTTCACCGACAAAAAGGTTTATAAGAAGGCACGCATATAGGTTGAAAAAATGTGGTAATAAGCGCCATGTTGACCAAAACAAAATCTGCATGAATCAAACTGATAAGGGATCGAGGATGCACAAAGGACCATCGATTACGTCTATTTGACCAATTGCATAAAAAAAACTTGTAAGAAAATTTCGAGAAAATCTTTCGTTAAATTATCTATATTTGTTTACAGAACTGTTGTCATTACTCCTCCAGCCCAATTTATGAAACACGGTTTCTGAAGCTTTACTTGTACATGGTATATACTGTAACGTTTCAAAAAGAAATTTGCAGAGACATTTTGTCGTATATCCGTCATAACACTAAAACTAGCCCAGCAATGCAAATAAATTATGTAAGATAATAAAATCTAGTGGTTGATATCTATTGATCAATATGTACATAAACTATTTTTCTTGTTATTGTTGTTTGGTGGTTGTTGTTGTTGTTGTTGTTGTTGTTGTTGTTGTTGTTGTTGTTGTTGTTGTTGTTGTTGTTGTTGTTCTTCTTCTTCTTCTTCTTCTTCTTTGTCTTTTTCTTTTTCTCGTCGTCGTCGTCATCGATAGATAAACTGGAAAGGTGAATTCTCTTTCAGTGTGCTTTGCGGGAAGCGTTCGCAGTTCAGAGCCTGAGGATCTGTGTCTGTTCCTTGCTGTTGAGGAGGTTGCTGGAATCCTTGACAGGGGCGTAGCCATGGGTTTTCCTCCAGCTTAATTTAAAGGACAATTCCGGGATTGGTAAAAGTGTACTTTATTTGAAAGACTATTATATGACTAACATATTGGAGCCTAGATAAAAACAATAGACAAATAATACGAGTAATTATACCATCGTAAAAATGGGATTATTTTATCTCCCGGGCGGCGCCATTTTCTTGCAACGAGAGCGAGATTTCATGAGATCCTGACGTCATCCCCGCACCAACGCTATCTTTACCGAGCACGAAGGCTGTACAGTAAAAAATATGTATATGCATGGAGGCCTAACATGTGCTAATTTGTAATCGTTAGGACATTGTCCAGTTAAGCTAGTAAGTTTTTCAAGTAATTCCAGTATCCGAAGTCGGTGAGGAATCGTTAACCCATCGACTGCTGAAGCACAGATTCCATTTTCTCTATCCTATCAAAATGTGTTCATTTTGATAACAATGCTGCTGTAAGTCATTGCTGTGCACGACAGCAACACGTTTCAGCAATATTTTTCCCCCCTCAAAATGTACCCCGTAAGTAGGCTATTACGCATTTTCCACCATGCGATAAGGGTTAAATGAAGTGCCTCACTTGACACGTGCGTATTGTCAAATTATTCAGCCGATTCAAGATACCGTTATAGCGTGTGTCGCAGGCAGTGTAAATATATATTCCAAGAAAACATATGATATGATAATATTGCCGGAACCACCGCACCGATTGTAATAATTCTAATACCTACCTGTAGCTGCAAATTCGAAGATTTATCCAATGCTAGAGATGTTAGAATCGGCCTAGTAGGTCAAAAGATAGACTCTGCGGGAAAAAACTAAGCCAGCAAAATTTCAAACAAAAATTTCAGGATGCGGTCTATCCATCATCCCATATCAGAATGACAATGACAGAATTTACTGTGCCGAAGCTTTACAATGTTATCACATAACGGGAAAAATTCCATCAAAATATCTTAATTATTGAAATTACTACAGCCTGCCTGGCAATATGAAAATTCCCAGATTTTATGTCAAAATGTTCATTTGGTGATATCTCTGGCAATATTTACGTGAGCAAAATTATAATTGGTCAGGCAAATAGCCATTTCCTTCAGCTTTAAGCACACTCCAATTTAATAACAATATGCAAAGATAGAGTCTACGAGACAAAAAACATCTCATGCTGAATTTTACCAAAGAATGGATAACATATTCTCAGATCATATCCTTTTAAAGGGTATCACAAATTAGATTTCGGTCGTGTTCTCACTAGCGACTTAACCGGGGTAACGCCATACTGAGGTATTACGTTATTCCCGATTAACTCTCCAATGAGAACACGGCCTTAGATTTCAATAAAAACCGTCAAAAACTAAAAAATTTAACATTTTTTGAAATTTAAAACAGATTTGACAAATTTTCACAAACTCTATCTATATTAAAAACGAGCTTAAAATTGACCATTTGTGACCTACTAAAATCGCGATGACGTCATCCCGTGATTATCACGGAAATTGAATAAAACGAGTTTTGCTAACGAAATTTGATATTAAGGAATTGGAAAATATGGGAATAATATATTGTATTTTAATTACAATATACGAAAACATCATTTGACGTGTTTAACAACACCCCCACCCACGCCCCCTGCGTTTGGGTTAGGCCACCCTTTAAGGATCATTTTGATCTCTTTGCACGCCTATGACGTGGGATGGGGGGGGGGGGGGGGGGGTTGGTGGTGTTGGTTGTGGCAGGCTGCTACCTTGCTTGGTGAGTTTGTCTGCTTGTTCCTTTCCAAAGACTCTGCAATGGACTAGGATCCGCTAAAGTTTTTTCGGAATAGGGAGCAGAGTCTCATTTTCAGATCTTCTGTAATTTGCTCCTTTTTTCTGTCCCAGTGCGTTGAGCACAGAGAATTATTCATTTAACAGGATCACGTTCTCTGGACATCTTTCTACTTACCAATATCTACTGATCGATATTTACCGATCAATAGTTTAATATCTGCCAATAAATATCTACCAATCAATATCTACCAATGAACATCTACAAATCAATATCTACCAACCAATATCTACCAATGAAAATTGCCTGATGAGTATCTACTGATCAATATCTGCCAATCAATATCTATTAATATTCAAGACCTACTGTTGAATAACTAATGGTCAACAACTAATGCGGATAGATGCGCTCATGTACGTAGCTAGGTAATAGCTGTGTATATGTTCCCCACATTAAACATTCTCATACTTATTCTCTAGAAATCTCCAAAAGCTAACAAATCCAAAGGTAATGTAAGACCAAACTGAATTTGCAGGGAACATGTACACCATCTATACAATTCACCTTTCCAGAGTATCCACCCATCATATGACGTCATAATCAACTACGTGACGTGTAGAATGACATCATAATGAATGACGTCATGAATGACGTAGATAAGTATACGTCACGAATGCATATTTGAAGACGAATTAGTTACGAAATATTCAACAGCTTCCCTGTATAGTTTTCAGGAAATTGATAGCTAGGGAATTCGGGGATCGATCAATCCCAACACGGCGAGGTGTGGGTGGAGCTTAGCTAGTGATGGGCGGGGCAAAGCTAAAAATGGAAAGGTCCATTTACGCCGTACCTGTAGCGCATGGTGTGAGCGTGTGATGTTTGATCAGACAAGAGCAGGATTGATGACAAATGATGCGAAGCAACACACATAAACACATCTCCAAAAGCTCATCATTAGGCTAATTAGTCTTAGCATAACTCCCACAGCTTCCGAGAGCATCTATCGTACATTAAGCAGGTAATCAGTCGTGCCTAAAAACCCGGAAACAGACACACCTTGGCAGATTATTTGGGTACATAACTACAGCTTTATTGCTACTTATAGATGCTGGAAATAATAACAAGCGAATAAACACTGAAAACCAGGACGCCCGCGAAGCAAAGGAAAACTCGAACCACAAAGCGATTGTAGCTAGACAAAATAATATTTGTTTGGTAATTTAGCATTGGAAGTAATGTATATGTATCCATGCGAGATCATAACTTGTATGACATCTGATCACCGCAACAACATTGGTCGCGTTAATTAGATGATTGTGAGCGGCTGTAATATATATATATATATATATATATATATATATATATATATATATATATATATATATATATATATATATATATATATATATATATATATATATATATATATATATATATATATATATATATATATATATATATATATATATATATATATATATATGCACCCTTATCCGCAGCCCTGGTTAGAGAACAGCTTTACAGGATTGCCAATAACACTGCACTAAGAAAAGTCAGAGTGCTGGCTTCTTCTACATTGGCACGGTGATGGGCGATTCTATGAGCAAAATGTTGTCAAATTAAGGAAAATGTCCAGAATCTTTAAAGATGTTGCTTTGACAAGGGGTCAAAATCGTTTTGTTACGCGATAAGCTTGCACATACTGATTACTATGAAACATCACTTTCAATTATCGAGGCAAGTCTACAAAAGACGCTATCGTTCGTCATCTTATCCTCTTCTTAATTCTAAAGATCGAGTTGCGTTTACTTCATGCTAGCAAAGCTCAAGAAAGTGGTGCCTTATGTTAGACGTTTGTTATCTTGCAATGTCAACAAGCGAATACACGACCAGCGATCAGTCATCGCAATGCCGCTATCAAATTCACAAACCACATAGTTTGATACTAACAAACAATGAAAGAAATTTCTGGCAGACGATTCGTTTCTTGATTGCCATTGAAAGTGAATGTATTTGCTACATGAATGGGCCTTTCCCGCTTTAGCTATTCCCCGTCCATCTCTATCTAACCTCCACCCACACCACGCTCGGGTTGGGATCGATCGATCTCTGAACTCCCTGACTATCAATTTCCAGAAAACTATGCAGGTAAGCCGTTGAATATTTTGAAACTAATTCAACTGGGTGCTGTCGCTGCCTATGGCTATGGTTATGTAAAAATAACCTTTACCGTAATATATGTGTACACTCAGAAGCATCCACGTTATTATCACCAAGATATGTAAGCCACAATTTTATTGTAGCTCTTTGTGATTCCCAATTCCATCGTGGACACTGCACACTGTATCGATATATTTTTTGATTGCAGCTTCTACGTTCTCATTGGTAACCAATTGACCTTTCCAGTTTATCCATCTATCATATGACGCCATAATCAATTATGTGACGTGTAAGATGATGACGTTATAATCAATAACGTCATGAACGACGTTGATAAGTACGCCACGAACGCATAATTTAAGACGGACTAAGCGTTGTTGTACGAATTGTATGTTTTTACGATTTAATAAACATTATGTTGACTATTTCGAAATTAATTTTACTGGGCGCCGGCGCTGCCATAAGCAGGAACAGTTCCCCGTCAAATTGGCTTCACAATATTTAACAGCTTACCTGTATTATTTTCGGGAAACTTATAGGCAGTGAGTTAAGGGATCGATCGATCCCAACACTAGCGAGGTGTGGGTGGAGCTTAGCTAGAGATTGGAGGGGCATAGCTAAAACTGGAACGGTCCATTGTGCATGGGAGAAGGGGGGGGGGGGGTTCATGCATATGTATGTCTGATGCATTGTGTTGGAACAGCGCATTCTCCTGATATACGTCGAAGACAGGAATTATCTCCGTTATTAGTTAGTAAAGAATGCTGAAATCATGATTTGTTTAGTTGGTATTGTGGTGATAGCGGAAGTAAATGTCACTATGTTTCCACAGCGTTAGATAATTTTGGTATAGTTTCTTGGGAACTGTTATAAAGTATTGATGAAAGATTTGGGAAGTAGAGTAAACCATGGTAATAACAGACATTGGTAGATGACCATTTCCAGACTGAAATACAATCTCTTTGGTCAGTGCCTCTATTTAAATTGATCCCCATTGTCTCAGGTTAGTGACTAAGATTTATTCTGACTGCTGCCTCATAGCATTTAGCACAACATAATTAACCAAAAGCAATCAGATATTGTAACGCTCCATCCTCGCGTTTTTGTCACTTTGTAAACGATTTTCCCCAGCGTTTTAAATTTTTTTTTTCCAAAGTTGTGCAATCCACTGCCACATCATCTCGTGAGACAATATATGAAAACAATTGGATAAGATAATAGGACCTGATATGGATCTGGGTTTTGTTTATCCCCATCATAATCAATTACGTCATGAATGATGTGATTTAGTCCGTCGTAAACGCTTAATAGTTCGCGGAGTTGTACTAATTGTATGTCTTTACAATTAACCAGTCAAATTAGTTTCAATATATTCAACAGCTTGCCTGTATTGTTTTCAGGAAATTGAGACTCAGATAGTGCAGGGATCGATTGATCCCAACACGGGCAAAGCGTTGGTGGGGCTTAACTAGAGATGGGCGGGACGTAGCTAAAACTAGATTCCCCATTATCGGAAGCAGCAGTCTAATAGACAGAAAATATCAGCCAGGTTAAAAGGCTGGAGTCATACAAAGGTGTATAAATAGAAGTGGGAATGACCAGTATTGTGGTAAAAAGTGCATTCCGATTCCGTTGCTGAAAGACGCGTTCCTATAGTTTACGCTATCATAAGCAAGTGGTCGAAGCAATTGTGTCAGAGAAGGGCTCTGGTCTCGATGCGCGTTCAACGACTTCCGGTCCAGTACAAGCTGCTGTGCAAATTGTCACGATTGTTCAGTTCTCAAAGCTCGCCTTATGCTATCCATATGGGTGAAGAAAGAAGAAGATTTGCATATAAATTGGACAGGGAAATAATTGTTTTCGGAACCAGTTAGACACACGTCAGCTTCTGATAGCCACAAAGATGACGTTTCTGCACTGACGAATAACTTATCTTTCGGAGTATGGAGTCTGTGAGCTATAGTGTTCCAGTGCAGTTCTCCGGCAGTACTACCCCGTGTATGTACTCCGATTTCGGAATAAACACGATTAACAGTATAGGGGAGATACAGTTAGACCAGACACATTTTTGGGGATAAGAAAGAACTGCTGTCGCCGCGACAAATTTATATTAAATGTAGAAGTGTTTAGTCAGTTGTCACTTCTGGTGAACATGAGTCTGACCTAAGACGTGAAATTTACATCCGTCTTGTTGATCCCATTGAAATATACACATCGATTGTAATATCAGGCAATTTTTGTAAAATGTATAGGTCCCCTTAAATCGGGGAAAGGGAGGGGGGGTGTCCAAAGCTGAAATCTGGGAGTTCCAAACTGAAAATCTAGGGTTCCAATGCAGTTTTTCTCATCTATGCTATAATATTAGAAAGTACCGTGGACTCACAGCTATGAATTATAGGGGCTCCTTTTTGTGAGCAATATTGTATAAAAACCTATAAAACTAATCACTTATTCCAATGGTACATTTTCAAAAATAGTCTTCTCGTGGCATACAAATGGATATTCAATTAGAACAAATTTTAGTTTTCTTTTCCAAATTTAGCCAGTAAATGGTTGATGGGCTAATACGGAGAATTCTGCACGTGATGATGCAAAGACTTACTGGAAGACGAATGAGTTATGGAACGGCGACAAGCAGAGAACCAGGTAAAGAGGCAGCCTTTGTTTTCTGCTATGATGCCTGGCCGTTAATTATCTACCTCTCACCCTAGTTAGCGGCAAATGATGGCTGATGTGGCGCACAGAAAATGGCGTTTGTCAGAAGGATCAATATTTTTGGTGACACCTGGTCAGGTACAGTTTACACTACTATTGACCAATTGATGGAGAACATATATAGAGGAAGAATTCGTTTAATCCGGCGCATTCAGCATGACTCTGGGTTTACATTTTGCCACTGGGGCTGAACTAACCGTGTAGCCTTTGAGATAGGTGATAGATGCATGGCGAAATAAGGATCGAAGATCAGCTGCTAGAAATGAACGCACATATGCCTGATCCGTGAGGGCAGTCCCTGCAGATTCTTTCCAAAACACATCCTAGTAAATCAAATCCCTCCACCGCCCACCAGTCCCCCCACCCCTCTCTCCCTCCCTCCGTCCCTCCCTCCCTCCTCCCATCCCTCCACCCTCCCTCCATATCTCGCTCTCTTGCTCCCTCCACATCTCCCCCCTCAACCCCAACACCCCCTCCCTCCCTCTCCCATTGCAGACATAAGAATAATTGTTCTGTGGGTTACATACTAGAAACTGCTCTTCGAAGCAAGCGGAACGTTAATAAGGAGAGGTATTTATATGAGGCTAATGACCCGTGATGAGGGTGGCGCCTTCAGGGATGAATTAAGCAAGACGTAATGAAATAAATAACAGAATCGAGGATTTAATTGAAATAATCATATTGGTAATTGTGTGTCATTGCTGTGGTTATGGTGTAA
The DNA here is from genome assembly GCA_034401795.1 of Chaetoderma sp. LZ-2023a. Taxonomy (NCBI): domain Eukaryota; kingdom Metazoa; phylum Mollusca; class Caudofoveata; order Chaetodermatida; family Chaetodermatidae; genus Chaetoderma; species Chaetoderma sp. LZ-2023a. The sequence continues at coordinate 24,307 of JAVVLW010003683.1, forward strand.
GATATGATATACACACTGCTGTCTATAATTATATCGTCAGTATAACGATGATTGCAGTATGTGGCGACACAGCGTGTGTAAAACGGCTGATCAAACACGATTAGTGATCGATTGTCCTCAGGACACAAGATCGAATCACAAGTAGTACGATCAAAATCTATATTAACCATTTTCACTATAAGCGAGGCATGGCTGCTTTCAAGGGAGATAAATTGAAAACTGGTGAATATTTTTAAAACTATTTTAAAGAAAGTCTATGTTGACAAGAACGATTATCATTTAAGTTGGTTGCAAAATAACAAGCAGTACTTTAAAAACAATTTGCAGTAAATATAGGCCCTACATTACAAAATACAGAGCGAGTGTGTCACTATTCAAGCTATAGACTACACTGTTCATATAACTTTTTATTTGGGGTATGAAAGGCAGCGTTATAACCAATAAATTACCAATATTGATTTATTAATTTAGGCCTATTAATAAATCTATAATAATAATAATAATAATAATAATTATTATTATTATTATTATTATTATTATTATTATTATTATTATTATTATTATTATTGTTATTATTATTATTATTATTATTATTATTATTATTATTATTATTATTATTTGTACATAAATTAGCGATTGCTAAAGCAATAAAGTAGGGCAGATATGTGAAAAAGATGTTCCATTCTGGCAGAAAGCATGAAATTTGGCATATAGGTGGTTTAAGGTATCCTGATCATAATTAGATGCGGTGCCACATGATTCTACCAAGGGAACCCATTCAAAATGGCGGATTCAAAATGCCCGCCTTCACAGCCTTGGCGCATTGCGTTGCTCTCAGCAAGTGATGGGGGCCATGGATGAATCGATTCTCATGCTCAAAGAATGAATCAAGGTCTCCGTCTTTGGATTGGCAGGAAATGTACAGTCTAGAGAATAACTGTACATCTCTCTTCATTGTACCAAGCTTCTTGTTGGTTCTGGTACTCTTCCTCTGTTTTGATTTGAACAAAGCCAAATTGTTCTTTTGGATTGGGTCATATACCGATTTTGATGATACATGTCAGATAGTCGATCTGCGACGAATGCGTGGTACTGTCTGATGCCTAGTTCTTCTGCTGTCCGGATCGCATTCACTACAGACTCGGACATAATGACTTTGGTATCTACAGTCACTAAGTCAAAACTTGTTTCTGAAATGTTCCGCCCGGAACACGTGTGTACAAACGTTTAGCAATAATACTACTAATTTACAAATGTTACAACAACGACGACGACGACGACGACGACGACGACGCCGACGCCGACGACGACGACGACGACGACAACAACAACAACAACAACAATAGTAATAATAATAATAATAATAATAATAATAATAATAATAATAATATATTTTTTCAGCATATTTATCTATTTAGAGTATTGTAATGGATAAAATCATAACCAGTGACCCAAGAAACCCTTAATCTGACATCAATTCCAGCCCTCTACTCCATCTAGAACTTGAGTAATGCAGATTTTCCGCTGGGAAGGCGGCCATTTTGAATCCGCCATTTTGAATGGGTTCCCTTAGTAGAATCACGTGGCACCGCATCTAATTATGTTCAGCATACCTTAAACCACCTATATGCCAAATTTCATGCTTTCTGCCAGAATGGAACATCTTACCTCAAATTTGTTACATATCCGCCCCACTACCATGCGATAATGATTGAATTATTCACTTTTAAGTTTAATTTCATATAGACAATAAGTTAAGTGCGTTTTAAATACGCATGCACGTGTGAACAGTTAATAACAAACAGAAATAATCTCAAGTGTGTTTCTTGTCAAGTTAATCTAAACTTCTTAACCCTTAACACTGATATCCGCCAAAAAACGGCTTCTGCAGTGGTCTTGAGAAATGTCCATTTGCAGACCAATGAGAAGACTCCTTTGAGGATTTGCCCCTGGAATGACCGGCTCGATAACCGAGTCAGTCATTCCAGTGGTAAATTTTCAAAAAATAGTCTTCTCTTAGTCTGCAAATGGACATTTTCCGTGCAATTTTTTCTAATTTTCTTGAACAAATTTGAGTGTTAAAGCCAGGCTTAACCCCCCACAGATCAGAAATGGAAAATTCTTTAATCCTTATCATATAAAGAATATTCATTTGAATATGTTGAAACTAATTTGGCTTGGATCTTTTGCTGCTTAGCAGTAGCAGAGGCCAGTCAAATTAGACTCGTCATAATCCAGCGCTTCCCTGGAGATCTGTGATAAAATTTAGATGTTAGAATCGCAAGGGTTAAACTGCCAAATGCTCACATTCACACGAAAATGCTTGAAATTACAATGATTAAAGCTGTATATTTTTAAGTGTGTATCTCAATACAATGAAATGAAATTAATCTTAACATAAGGTGATTTCATTCCGTATAAATTTATATATTTTAGTCGTGAAATTGAATTAGCGATACGTATGCATCTTAATTCAACTTCACAGCCTAAAATTATATTAATTTATACAGAATGAAATCATGATATGCTAGGATATTTTTAGTTTCATTACATTTAGGTCGGTCTACATAAGGCCGTGTTCTCACTCGAGACTTAACCCGCGTAACGCAATACTGGGGTATGGCGTTATTCCCGATTAACTCTCCAGTGAGAACACGGCCTTATAGACTCTAAAACTAGAAAATTGTTACCATTTTATTTTCAAACTATTGAACAGCTTGTTTATTAAATCGTAAAGACATGTAATTCGTACAATAACGCTTAGTCCGTCATCAATTTAGCATTCGTGACGAACTTATCTACGTCATGCATGGCGTCATTGACTATGACGGCATCATACACGTCACGTAGTTGATTATGACGTCATATAAATAATGGATAAACTGGAGAGGTCCATAACGTTGGATCTCGTATCCTTTCCTTAAAACGGAAATGATGACCTTTGTGAGTAAAGAAGTTAATATTATGGTAAGTAACGAAGTCCCGGAAATAAAGAAACTTTATCTTAAAAGGCCTGCCTAATAAATGGTCTGTCGCGCCATCATTCTCCTCAATATTATACAGTTAGCACAGCCTGTACTGGACAGTCTACAGAATACTATCAATATGCCATTCTCCGATCAAAAATTCTCATGTTCCGAAATATTATTACGTTGCCATTATGTATACTTCACGTCCCGTCAAGATCAATGTAACTGTGTATTGTATTCACAAGCCATACTACAGCAGCATCCATTCCTAGCTTTTCTCGTCCATTCCTAGCTTTCCTCGTCCATTTCTAGCTAAGCTTCGTACACTTGTTAGGCTTGTTTGGATCAATTTGAAACTGTGAAGCGTAAATTCACAGAATCTATATTGCAAGGTAAGCCGTTGGCAAGCTGCTAGTTATTTTGAAACTAATTTGACCAGCGGTTGTTACTGCTTATGGCAATAACAGCTCCCAGTCAAATTAGTTTCAAAATACTCAACAGAATGTTTATTATATTGCAAATTCATCAGACATACAATTCGTTCACTTCGAGACGGAGTTTTCGATCTCTGTGAAGGATCTATACCCCATATTGAACGTGACGTCAGGTAACATGTGGCGTATTTGATTATGACGTCAGATACTAGAGTGGGGGATAGGATCCCTAGGTCATGCTAGCAGCAAATCTATCGTGAGCTAAGAATTACGCGGATAGTCACAATTTATGCAACGTTTCTTGTTTAATGTCACAATTAAACGGCTCGTCACTTTAACCGCCATTATTATCATCAGCGTCTTCAGTCCGCTGTTTAAGCCATATTCTGAGTTGGACTAACCACGCACGTACACGCGCCGGGCGTGCACATGAACATAACGACGCAATGATTATGCGTATTCAGTCTATGCTACTGCGTGCATTATCCATGCATAATGGACGCCATAGGCGCCATGGACGCCGCTGCATATGCGGCGGCCGATAAATATCCGTATGACGCGGCCGGGAAGCCGAGGTAGTGTGGGCGAGTATTGAAGAGGGCTGCGGCAGCAGGGAATGTAATGCCCAGGGCAGGAGGTAGCATGGGCTTGGAAGCCATACGCAGCTTCTCCAGTTCAGCTTCTTGGAGACGTTTGGCTTTAGCACGGCGATTCTGAAACCATATTTTCACCTGTAAAAAATCAAAGTTGTGTTAAATATCATGCATCTTTTGTTGACTTGGACACATATATAGATGTAGAAGGCGATTGTCTATGTCAAAGAAATATATTTGAAGTCTTTAAAGAGACACAACCGGGCCATTAAAGAGACATGACTGGGCCGTTAAAGCGATATGACTGGACAAGACCCCTAAAAGCGATATGACTGGCACGTATAACGATGAGTGGGGCCCTTAAAGCGGCATGACTGGGTCCTTAAAACGATATGACTGGGCCCCTAAAGGGACATGACTGGGTCCTTAAAATGATATGACTGGGCCCTTAAAGCGACATGAGCGGGCGGGCCTTAACGCGACATGACTGGGTCCTTAAAGCGAGATGGCTGGCCCCTTAAGGTGACATGACTGGACCGGGCCCATAAACAATATGACCGGACCCTTACAGCGACATGACTGGACACAGTGCCCTTAAAGTGATATGACTGGCCCTTAAAGCGATATGACTGGGCCCTTAAAATGATATGCCTGGGTCATTAAAGCGACATGACTGGGCCCTTGAAGCGAAATGACTGAACCAGGGCCCTCAAAGCGATGTGACCGGGCCCTTAATGATATATGAATGGAACTGTAAAGAAATCGTATACTGTAGCGGAGAGAAAACAAATACACGGTAATGGAAACTAAAATAGTATTGTCAAGAAGGTTCCCTGCTCAGTAGTTTAGAACAAAGTAACACCGGCCAGAGAGAGAGAGAGAGAGAGAGAGAGAGAGAGAGAGAGAGAGAGAGAGAGAGAGAGAGAGAGAGAGAGAGAGAGCGAGCGAGCGAGAGAGAGAGAGATGACTGGGCCTTTAAAGCGACATGACTGGGTCCTTAAAGCGACATGACTGCGTCCTTAAAGCGACATGACTGGACTCTTAAAGCGACATGACTGGACCCTTAAAGCGACATGACTGAACCCTTAAAGTGATATGACTGGGCCCTTAAAGTGACATGACTGGACCCTTAAAGCGACATGACTGAACCCTTAAAGTGATATGACTGGGCCCTTAAAGTGACATGACTGGGCCTTTAAAGTGATATGACTGGGTCCTCAAAGCGACATGGCTGGACCGTTAAAGCGACATGACTGAACCCTTAACGTGATATGACTGGGCCCTTAAAGTGACATGACTGGGCCTTTAAAGTGATATGACTGGGTCCTCAAAGCGACATGACTGGGTCCTCAAAGCGACATGGCTGGGTCCTCAAAGCGACATGACTGGGTCCTTAAAGCAATATGACTGGGCCCTTAAACCGACATGCTTAGGGCCTTAAACTGACCTGGCTGGGTCCTTAAAGCGATATGACTGGGCCCTTCAAACGACATGACTGGGCTAGGGCCCTTAAAGCCATATGACTTGCCCAGAGCCCTTAAAGCGACATGACTGGGCCATTAAAGCGACATGACTGGTTTCTTAAAGCAACATGACTGGGCCCTTAAAGCGATATGACTGGGCTATTAAGGCAACATGTAGGGTCGCATTACCCACTAGGCTACTTAGGCCACAGCCTAGGGCCTCACGTTTAATGGGGGCCTTGCGCTTTAAACCAAATATATTTTACGGGGCTTTTCTATAGGCTGAGCAACGCAACGGGGAGAAAAACTCGGTACCATCTACACGACAGTAATACAGTTGTATTTATTAATATCCATTTGCAGTCCAAGAGAAAACTATCTTTGAAAGTTTACTATTGTTGCGACTGGCTCGGTAACCGAGCCAGACATTTCTGTCTTGAATTTTCAAAAAATATTCTTCTCTTGGTCTGCAAATGGACATTGGCTATGCAATGGCGTAAATTTTATTGTCCCTTTAATACCACTTTGATGCTCAAAGAATTCTACAGTGGTGCTGAAGAATGTCCATTTGCAGGACGATAGAAAGCTAATTTCGTAAATTCCAATGGTAATTTTACCAAAAATTGTCATCTCTTGGCCTTCAAAAGTTATAATTCTCTTCAAAAATCTTGACTAATTAATAATTAATAATATTATGTCAAAATAAGGTTCAGATTGCATCTCACGGCATCTAGATGTCAAAATCGAAAACTTAAGTGTTCCAGCCTCCATTATGGAGTACACACCATTACTCCATGTAGAGAGTTGGTCATTTAAAGGTGCATAATCACAACAATTACATTGTTTAAGTTGTACGCGCTACAGTTAGGCCGTGATCACACTAGAGAGGTAATCCGGAATGACGCCATACCACACGGGATTTCATTCCGTATAAATTACTATAAGTCTTTTAAGTTATGAAATTGAATTAAAGACACGCGTCTCCCAATTCAAATTCACAACTGAAATAAGTATATTTTTTTTATACTTGAAAGAAAATCACCATATTTTAAGATTTATTTCATTTCATTACATTGATGTAGGCCTACACTATTTAAACCTCTAAAATGTACAATTTAACAATTTCGGGTGTGAATATGCATGCACTTTTAAGAATGGTAAACTCTTTTTGGCAATATGGCAGGATGCGCTGTTTCATTGCATCTAGTCACACAATTTCAGCCTCTAAACGTAGGACCTATACAATTTTAACAATTGTATTTTCTGTTGTGAATGTGTACCTTTAATATAAGTTATGTACTCTATGTATGATATGACTATTTGAATGCTAAAAGACGATGGATCCTTAAGACAAAAGATCACGTGTCATAAAGAAACACAGTTTTCTGGCGCCATATAATGCAGGTGGTCTGTTTGACGTGGCGTGTCAGGAGAGCTAAAGTTAGAGATAAGTCTCTGGTGATGAAACTGACCTGTGTTTCTGTGAGATTGAGTGATGCTGAAAACTCTGCCCTCTCAGCTATAGACAGGTATTGCTTCTCACGGAACTTCTTCTCCAGCGCCAGCAGCTGTGACGTGGTGAATGGCGTCCGCGGCTTGCGGTTGGTCTTGTGCTTACGTAGTGTACATTTGTGGGGCGTCACACGTGGCTCTGAGGGAGAACCTGTTGAAAGAATAATAACATGACGTGATAAATGACGACGACCACAACGGCTGCGGCGGAGGCGGAAGCGGCGGCGGCGGCGGCGGCGATGATGGTGACGATTTTAGCGAAAATGGCGTTAAAGGTGCATATTCACACCAGAATGCTTGAAAATAAAATTGTTAATATTGTATACTTTTAGAAGCTTAAACTGTGAGCATACTATGAGCTCGTACCGCTATTTCAGTTTCGTAACTTAAAAAATTATATTAATTTATACGTAATGAAATCATCATATATTAAGATTTATTTCGCCATTACATATAGGCTCACAGTTTAAGCTTCTAAAAGTATACAATTTTAACAATTTTATTTTCAAGCATTCTGGTGTGAATATGCACCTTTAAATAATTTAATCGCGTTTACTACAATTGATATACAAGATGAATGGGTTTGTGTATTATCTATCAACTAGGGAAATCCTCAAAATATAATGTAGTCGAAAATAGAATAATTTCAAATTCAGATCTTTGATTTAGGACCAGTGAGCATGATGTATCATCCTGCAGTTCCAAGATGAAGGGGGATTTATTGATCATGTTTTAATTTCGTACATTCCATTCTGCTTTAGAACGTGTTAGATTGTTGATACTATATGTAACTGTCCGCTTCTGTTTATTGAGGGGGGGGGGGGGGAACAGCTGCTCAAAAGGCTCTAAAACGACATATGTCTACACTGAGGGCCACACAAGTTTCAAGAAGTGATCTCTTTCAATTTTAGGGTGCTGATTCCGAATTACTTATGTGCACGTTGATAAATTTGGTGGAAAGATTGAAATTTCATATACGAATTCAAAACAGCATAAATATATACCGTTTGTGAACCTTGGATTGGCAATTTAGAATCTCGTACTTACAGAGCTCCATGCATAGGATTGTAATAAAACAATTACCATTAAAGGACCATGTCCACATTTCTGAACAACTAAAGGGTCCATTATGAACTTATAAACTTGCACAATAAATCAATGTTAGAGTTTTATTTGTTTAAATTACAATCAGAATAATTGATAGAAAATTTCTGTTTGTTTACATGGAATTTTGTTTGATAACGGTTTATATGGAACCCTTTGTGACGTAATAATTGTGAAGTCATCAAACACGCGCTGAGCTGATTATGACATCATACGAGGTCAGGTGATGGTTGGATACTCTGGAAAGGTGAATTGTCACAGACATCGAAAGCTGTGGTGAATGATGTCCTACAAATATGCATACAGACTAGTAGAACGCCGAGTTAAGGGTATACAATAGTAGCTCAAGATCTTCCGGCGTATGAGAGTACGGACTCTGGCATAACACCCCAGATAAATATGGAAATATTATTCTTATAGAAAATGAATTTCCTTGGTATCATAGGTTGGATTCTGATCTGAATAATATTTTTATGAAGGCAAAGATTTGTCTTGCTGGTATTGGCAATAAAGTGAATGATGGTTCTGGATATCATTGGGCAATGAAAGCGCATACAGCTGTATATGATGGAAGCGTGTGAGCTGGTAGAATGCCGTGGAGATTGGTGCATTGAAGAATACAAATTAATATGTAACCGCAATCACCAACTTGGACGAGATTTTAGAGAATGCTATTCTCTCAAGTCATATTGTAGATGGTATGGACAGGCAGAAATTTGCTATGGACGCATTAAATTAATCCAGGAGATTATGGTTCACGTGTATGGAATTGCTGGTAATAGCACTACAGTTCCGTCATGCGGAATGAGAAGACAACTGGGATGAAGACCTTACCTCAACATCACGCATGCTTCCATTCATCGCAAGTGCTGAGCGAGTGTCTATTTCAGCGCATCATTAATTCCGGTCGAGAAAGCTGCAGACATGTTCACATTGTAGAAAGTAGGTAAGAGGGAATCAGAATTAAGGCATAAATTTGAAAGCTGCTAGCCTCTTGCTATAGCAGGTGACCCAACAACACTCTGCGCTGTTCAAAATTAAAGCCGAAATTGTCGATCAACGACTGGTCACCAATACTTTTGTTGTCATCAACGTATTTTCCTTTGGAGAACTTGGCGATTTGTGATTAGAAAAGCTGCATGTAGAGATGAATGAAGTTTGTCCAGAACATGGGATAGAGTGACACCAGAATGCTTCCTCTAATGCATTCAATGCGTGGATGTGATACAGACAGCTTTCTTTAAAGTAAAGATGAAGAAACGGGTTTGTCCAAATGCCTGATAATTTATGAAAGACAAATTGACCTCTCTATGCCTGGACGCTAAGAATGAAATATCAGATGTGGTTATGATGCAATCCATGGAAGTATCCAGGAATATGCTCATTTTATTGTATGGCAGGCAATCGGGCTATCATTCTTCTACAAACCAGCTTCAAGCAACGTTTATGGTCGCTCTGTGGATCGACGTTGCTTTCCACCTACAGATGATGCATACAGACAGCATATCTTGAGAGCTTTATTAGAGACGGTGGCGTGGATAAGAGATGGCAAGGCCACTTTTGCCACCAAATATAAATTTAATCGGAAATGTGACAATTATGTTGTAATGCCTGTTCTTGTGACTGATCCCTCGGAGACATAGGCTCTTGCAATATTAGCATACTGCCATTGCCCATGAAAGTGTATCGGGGGTGGGGGTAGTTTGAGAGACAATATTTGCAGCTGCGCCATACTACTCTTGTGGATGGAAACCAAAAAGGGTAGCTTGGCTTTGAACACTGTGGATTTTTCTGATGATTGACTAATCATTGATCTTAATAGACGTTTCACTTTATCCACCCTCCTATGACGTACTAATCAACAACGTGATGTGTAGAATGACATCATAATGAATGCCGTCATGAATGACATCGGTAAGCACGTCACGAACGCAAATTTGAAGACGGGCTATGCGTTGTTGTACAAATTGTATGTCTTTACTATTTAATAAATATTATGTTGAATATTTTGAAACTAATTTGACTGGGCGCTGTTGCTGCCATGGGAAGCACAAGCACCCAGTGAAATTTGTTACAAAATATTTAACAGCTTACCCGTATAGTTTACAGGGAATTGATAGTTAGGGCATTCGAGGATCGATCAATCCCAACACGGCGAGGTGTGTGTGTAGCTTAGCTAGTGCTGGGCTGGGCATAGCTATATCAGGAAAGGTCCATTACCTAAGAGAAGGCTCATTGACAATATGTTGCATATATTGTTCCAACAGGTCAACCTATGCAAAGTAAATTACTGATATTTAGTATTCAGTCTTGCTAGAGGATCTTTTTCAAGTAAGAACAGTGAAAAATATTAGATACTAAATAATAATTATAAACCAGCAATTTTTCGTGCAGTGACTATGTTTGATGGCAAAATCTTCATGTGTAAAAAATTGCGAATGCCCATTTTGTAAATACACTGAGTCAGCAATACACAATATACTATAAACAAACAGAAATTTGCTCTCAATTATCCAGATTTTAATTGAAATTTAAAACAAAAAAAGTTATTGATTTCATAATGGGGAATGCCCCTTTAATTGTTCGGATTGGAGAAATGCCCCTTTAATAATTATTTTGTGATAACTATCCTATGTATGGCGTCCTGTATGTAAAACAAATACCAAATCCAAAGTTCACAAGCAGTTCACAAGATTGCTTTGACAGTGGATTGTGAATTTGCAAATTTGCATTTGAAAAATTAAGGAATTTCCATTCAATGTAAATTTTGAGCAACATGTTTATAAACGTACATATAAGAACTCGTGACCAACACTCCAAAATACATCTAAAATAATTCAAAAACGCTTTGTGACTCTTTGAGTAGACCCCTAATAATTTTCGATCCCGGGCACCTATAACTAATATATAGAATGCGTTTTGAAAATGCCGCAAATACTACGGTACATGCATGGGCGCACCAGGTGATCTGTCTCTCCTCTATTCACGCGCAATTAACGTTAAACCTTATTCCTTTAGGAATGGTAAGCCGCGTTCTCACTAGAGATTTAATCAGGAATAACGCCATACTGAAGTATGGCGGTATTCCTGATTAAGTCTCTAGTGAGAACACGACCGTATCTCATTTTGGCAATATGGGAGGATGTGATGGGTTTTTTGTTTTGGTGAAAACCTTGTCCTTGTTTGACACTGTGAACAATCTTTGAAAAGCATAATTTTTCCAAAAATATCTTTCAAAACCTGTTTGACTTATTTTTTCATAGTTACGCACTAACTCATGACCATACACGCACCACGCAATCGTTCCATAATTACTAACTAACTCATATCCATACACGCACCGCGCAATATCGCGCGAAACTGTCACCCGTAAAGAACTTCACCGCATCCATACCAATGCGTCCTGTCCTAACATAACAGACTCTCCTTTTCACATACAGCTTCCACCTGGATCAGACAGAGCCTCTGTGGTGTCATAGTTTTCCCTTATCTACACACAACATCAAATATATACTCCAGGTCCTTTTATTACTATTGTCAACCTGCTGTAGGAAGAGTTTATGATCCAAACATTTTTCTCTCAATTTCGCATTGATAATACTGTTCATTGCGTCATTTACATATTGCAAACTATTCCGTACCATAATTTTTCATCCCACGTTGGGTCGGCGGGTTGACCCGTGCGATCATTCTCCCCACGCTTCCTATAACTTAGTTGTTGCTACATTTCTTCTGTTTTTCAAAGTAACCGTTTTCCCCTGTAATTTGATTCACTGATTGTCTTGCTTTTCTAACGTTATTCCTTACTGGTTAGTTGGTAGCTACATAAATCAGCAACATTATCCTTTGCATGTTCATTTCTGATCAGTGACAGTTTTATTATTCCCCCCACCCCCTCCCCACCTCACCCATCAAAAGATGGAGCATTGATCTCTCTGGTCTGTCGCTTATTTTTTCTCTCGGCATAACAAATGTCACGAGAGCGTAAAGGCGCGAAAGGGTATGATGTGTGGCGCAATGTCTGATGACTCCACATTTAGCTAAGACACGCCCATCTCCACCTTTTCAATTTATCCATCCATCATATGACGTCATAATCAACCACGTGGCGTGTAGGAATACGTCATAATCAATTACAGCATGAATGGCTCGATTCAGTAGTCTTAAACGCGTAACAGTCCGACACGGTGTACGAATTGCATGCCCTTTTGACTGTACCGTATTGCAGTAACAGCAACCAGTGAAATTAGTTTTAAAATATTCAATAGCTATCCTGTTTAGTTTTCTGAAAATTAATAGTCGGGTAGTTCAGGGACCGATCGATCCCAAAACGAGCGAGGTGTGGGTGGAGAATAGCTAAAACTGGAAAGGTTCATTACGTTGACCGTTTTGGGATCGATTTATATACTTTATATATTTTGATTCCCAGAATCATATTTTAAAGGATAACTATTCTGAATTCTTGAAAGCTATTCAGGTGATCTTATATGCCAGTCATAAACTATGCAGCTAATGTTAATCTTTACATCATGCTGCTAAAGAAAGAATTCAGGCTTTAATAGCTAAATGTTAGTACATTTCTACAGCCTATGATGGCAGTCATGATTTACTTTTCAACCAATCAGAAAAATCGGGATATAGCTCAGTCATAGAGGCGCCAGTTATAGTTTGGCAGCGCGGTATAAAAGCAATCATGCAGGTAAGCGGTTGAATATTTTGAAACTAATTTGACTGGAGGTTGTTGCTGCCATAGGCAGCAACAACTTCCAGTCAAATTAGTTTGAAAATATTCAACGAGATGAATATTACATAATAAAGAATGTAATGCATTGGCACTTACATGACATCACACACTATCACTTGAGGAGACAAAATGGTGGCGATCGCTGTTCAACATTTACGCGATATTACAAAGCAGATAATTGTGATACAGAAACGGGAATGTGACAGGATATGAATTATCTGGAATCTATAAACCATAATCTATCGGTGCAGTATAACATTTGAGATGAGATTAGCATCGCTTTAAGGTAGGTATGCAGGTGAACTCTTGAATACTTTGAAACTAGCAACGCTAGGCGTTGTTGCAGTCTGGCGTTAGTCCGAGTTAACTCTCTCGTGCGAGCACGGCTTAAGACACTAATAAACATGGTCTATCTGGTATTTAATTTTTCCATAGATCCTAATAAAATATGTCCTGTTCTTGGATGTGATTTGTTCATTTAAAATGACCAGAAAAAGCTATCTCTAATTATGTGTGTTGTGTCTCTGTTGATCATGGTGCCGATTTACTTGAACTATGAATAGGTATACTCACCGTTTGGTTGGGATTGAAATTTATGAGGCATTGCTTTACGGGCAAGAGGCTGACATACAGTACAGCTAAGAAATATCTTTAAATGTGTCCAATGCAAAATACGATGTACTGTTGAATATTTTGAATATAATTGAATCGGGAGACATTGCTGCCAAGGCAACAGTGTCTTCCAAACCAATTATATTCAGAATATTCAACATAATATTTCGTAGATCGTGTGCTAACTAACAAGATTCTGTTTTTATTTTTTAAATATGTTAGCTTATTTCTCGTCTGTACTGTATCTGCACATGTTGTCCACGACCAGCCCAGGACTATAGTTCAGAGATATATGGTCGACGCGGACATAAGGAATTTATAATATACGGGACAACTAAACATCTTCAAAAATAAACCTTCGGCATATGACTAGATAGACTAGAAATCGAAAACATTAAAGAAACTAACGCAACTATGAAAAATATTAAACGAGGTCTGTCACAGTGGATGTGTTACTCGCCGTGTTGGTGAAGCTGCCAACTACAATCTACGTAACAGAACAAAGTATTTGTAACAACAAACACGCCCAGCTCAACGCACTTATAGAATCAGCCCAGAAACATTATCACGTTTTTAAAAAAAGCATAGAAGCAAACCCCAAATCCTCAGTTTCAACATATTATTTTATGGAGAACGACGTCTAACAATACATCATTCAAAATTAAGGACCAATGCAAATGACAAAGACGTACATAAATGATGTGCATGCGTGACGTCACATCCGGACATAATTTCCGAAACATTCTACAACACAGTTTCCAGAATATTTTTTCCGACACAGGCTGGTGTAACCGGGATTTAAAACAATGGATCTGAAACATAGGACGTCTCTAAAGGGAGAGGGTGTCTCTAGAGGGAGAGGGTGTCTCTAAAGGGAGAGGGTGTTTCTAAATGGAGAAGGCGTCTCTAATAGGAGAGGGTATCTATAAGCTGGTAGAACTTGTGCCAAATCCCATTGTACATAATATATGTTACAATTAAATATGTTTAAAATAAAGAGATATAAAAAATCAGACGTCAAAAATAATATTTCCTAAACATGTCTGCACGGCCCAATAGCCAATTTCAGAATTATGTATATAGCAAATGACATTGTTTAAGCCCTATCATAAATTCAAGTATTTCAGAACCATTATCTCAGACTCCAAATAGACTTTAAACATATATAGTTGTGATTTCTAACCTCGGCTCGCTTCTAGTCTGTCTGTTTTCTAGTGTACTAATAATATGCTAATAAAAAACACGCGATTTTGCAAAATTTAAACCGCGTTTAACCTGTTAAGGGATGCATTTTAAAGCGACAAATCATTTGCGATTAAAGGAATATTCTGTTGGATATTTTGAAACTAATTCGACTGAGAGCTGTTGCTGCCTATGGCAGGAACAGCTTCCAGTCAATTTATTTTTGCATCGCCGAGAGCTTACCTGTATGTCTACTTTAAAATAAAGATTCTGGTGGTGCAGGAGTTAAAACAAGAATGCAAGATAAATCACCATGCGCTGTGTTTATTGCGTGAGAAAGAGGGTTATATCTTTGTACCATTGTCTATTTGTGCAAGTCTGCTAATGGCTATTGGGCTATGCGCCGTTGACAAACGCCGGTGCGTCGTTAGTCAATGGATGAGTCCAGTTTACCGATCAGTCATATGACGTCATAATAACTACGTCATATTCAGGCTGACAGCATAATCAATTACGTCCTGAATTACACGATTTAGTCGGTGGTCAAGTTGTTGTTGTTGTTGTTGTTGTTGTTGTTGTTGTTGTTGTTGTTGTTGTTGTTGCTGATGATGCTCTTCTTCTTCTTCTTCTTCTTCCTCTTCTTCTTCTTCTTCTTCTTTTTCTTCTTCTTCTTCTTCTTCTTCTTCAATTTTGTCGCCAAAGAGGCTAATGCGCAACAGCAACAGCTTTCAGCAACATTGTTTTCAATAGAGTTTTTAAAAACATTTTTCAATAACTCTAATGGACCGATCTTTTTCGAACTTGGGTTGATTTGTGTCTGTAGAGTCCCGAAGACGTATGCCAATTTTACTAAAACTAAAACGCAACAGCAACATCTTTCAGCAACATTGTTTCCAAAATAGACACGTTTCAGCTTACGGTGGCCCAACTGAAAAATATATCAACGACTCGGGAATTGGACCAATCTGTCGTTGTTTTAAATAGGCAGCAACAGCGCCGAGTCACATTAATTTCAAAATATGCAACAGTTTACCAGTATAGTTTTCTGGAAGTTGAGATTCAGAGCGTGCAGGGATCGATT
>JAVVLW010003683.1:45000-83000 GCA_034401795.1 Chaetoderma sp. LZ-2023a
CCACCACCACCACCATCATCATCATCATCATCATCATCATCATCACCACCATCATCACCACCACCATCATCATCATCACCATCATCATCATCATCATCACCACCACCATCACCACCATCACCACCATCACCACCATCACCACCATCACCACCATCACCACCACCATCATCATCATCATCACCACCACCATAATCATCATCATCATCACCATCATCATCATCATCATCATCATCATCATCATCAGCATCATCATCATCATCAGCAACATACAGATTAGAACACGTAATAGTACTTACTCTGATACCTAGCGAATGCTCTGTGTCGGGTCTGTATACATGAATTCGTTTTATAAGTATATTACTTTGAAGTACATATCGCAAAACGTGGTAATAACCAGTATTTGCATATTTTATTGCGGTAATTTGCATAAAATTTGAAACTGTTTAATTTTATTGGAAGCAAGCGATTGTGTAATAGCGGTTGCTCCGTTTGAAGAATTCCTACATTGTCCCACAGCCGGAGGATATGCATTAGAGATTGTGATTCTTATTTAACCCTTTCATGCCGGAGCCGGTCAAGACCGGCATCTGCAGTGGTCTTGGGAATATTTATTTACAGCCCGATAGAAGACTATTTTTGAAAATTTACCACTAGAATGACCCGCTCGGTAACCTGATTCAGCCATTCCAGTGGTAAATTGTCAAAAGTAGTCTTCTCTTGGCCTGCAAATGGACATTCAATAAGCAAATGTTTAGATTTTGTGATAAAATTTAGTCATTATTAGTAAATGAATAATTAAGCACTATCGTAATACTCACGTGACAGCATTGACGAGTCAGGCCTAGGCGCGAAAGAGAAAGGGGGCGTGACTGGCAACGCCCATTTTGCGGCGACTGTGTGCTGGGCCAAAGGCCTCAAGGGCATGGCGTTAGCAGCAGCGACCGCAGCAGCAGCGTGGATCGCTTTGCCCATTTCCGGCCGTGAGAGAATGTCCAATACAGAAAATGAGCTAGCACTACCCGCTGTGGACACCAGGCAGTTTCTATCAGGGCTTAAAGAAAGTCTGTTAGAAAGTCCATCCGATGCTTCATGGAGATGGCGTTGGTGGAGAGCGTGGAGACTGTTTGCGTGCAGATTGTTCAAATGAATGTTATGGTGATGAAGGTCGTCATGAGGATGGCGACTGTCGTCATGAGGATGAAGGTCGTCATGGGGATGATGAAGGTTGTCTATGTGATGGCGGTGGTTGTCGTGTGAATTTGTGTGTTCGCTATCCTCTAGCCCAGGACTAGGTGATCTTTGATGTGACAAGATGGATTCATCTTCATGCACTCCGTACGTTACACGAGGATTATTATGCGCATGCGCTGGTGGTATAGGTGAAACCGGACTGGGTGTTGTCCTGCTGGCTTGATGGAGATATGGATGTGAATGTGGATATGGATGCGAAAAGGTGCCGTGAGGAGAAAGTCTGCGAGCCAGGGACACGAATGATGGGCCATGATGCAGCGGATGATGAAGTAATGATGTCGCAGGAGAAGTTGATGGTCTGAGGTGTGGGTCGTTCACATAGTCAGTGTCATCGTTATCAGCTGATCTCGGACGTGGTGACGAGGACGAGGACGATGGGGATATAGATCTATTGTTATTTACAGGGTGTGTATCAGATGTTTCCAATGTCATATCACGTGAGTGACGATGACTATGATGACGATGATGATGACGATGACTATGAGGATGTGATGACATACGATGTCGATGATTATCTCGCGATATTAGAGATTCCACACTAAAAGAGATCGCACTTTTTGTAGACGATGTCCTTGTCGACGACTGAGGCAATGATTGCGATGATGATGTGACTGGAATTTCTATATTTGAATGTTCACTATTAAGAGTATTAACTTTGTCACTTGTCTCTGCGCTATGTGCGCTTTCTGAATTGTCAGCATCTTTGATAATCATTCCCTCCCCTACATCTACCACATCTACAACACACTCCATGTTACCCAGCTCGGGCCGCGAACTCGCGATCTGGACAATTTAAACGGATTAAATGAAGCAATCGATACAGGCAACAGCAGCCTCGCGTCAACTAGCTATAACTAAGCTGCTACATAGCTCTAGGTGTCAGATTTCTCACGACTCGTGCCGTACTGAATGCTCACTTAACTTCTAACTAAGCTGAAATCCTCTGTACATTACAGCATACCCTGTCACTACTCGGTAACAAGTGTCCCTGGGTGTGTTCGCGTCGATCTTGAGCCGTATCTTTTTTGTAGCTTCTTTCTGCGAGCATCTCTGTATAAAGCGGATGTTAATCCGAGGCTTGTAGTAATCGAGCTACAATCGACAAGAGGAGTTGAGCTATAGCCTAGCATTCATCTCCGAACCATGGCCCGGCCCACCATCTCTCAGCAGCAATAGCATCTCTCTCAGTAACACGTTTGCTCATTGGCCTGAGACGCGGCTACACCACGCCTACTAACTAGACAACAAGCGGCGAATTGGAGAACGCAGTGCTTTTCTTCGCTATCGCTTTTTAAATAAAATAAACTGACCGCATAAATATTAATAAACACGAAAACGTACGATTATTATTTTAGAAATCACTCCAATTTGTTTAAATGTGCGTAGCTCACAGAATAGCAACTAGACTATAAACATTGGCATATTCATTTGTTAAACAGATACACACATAAATCTCTCTATTGATACAGAACTGTGATTGTGCCTTTGAAAATCAATAATCCGAAAAATCAATAATCACAAGCACGCCTGATCGATCACTAAAATTTGTTCATCGATCTACGGTAAACGCCACGCAAAGAGGAAACGCAAAGAAAAATGTGTCACAAAGGCAATAAATCTGTTCATGTCAGTGGTGTGGAAGTTATTGGAGATGGGTAAAATAGGACTCCGGCGCCAGTAAACGGAATGCTTTAGCTCAGAGACGGTGAAATTACGTGATTTAATAACATCCCTTTAACGCAGTTTCCACAAAATGAAATTTCAAAATACTATTCATTTATTGTAGGTAAAATATGAAACATTTAAAAAAAATGTTTGACTGAACATTGTCGCTGCCCACGTGAGAAATGCATGAAATTCAACAGCAACAGTTGTTTATTTTTTAACCCAGAAATAAAAGAAATCCAGGGAATTGGATTAAAAAGCAATACCTACAGTGAATTATTTTATCAAATCAAAATGTCATGAAAGATAATGGACACAAACTCGTTGATCAGCTAAGCTATATACACAATTGCCTATTCATAATATTCGCGGAGACACTTTACTTAATCCGCACCCGCACACCGCCTCCCACCACCCATACTCGCCATTCAGTCATAATATTACTAATAGGCTAGTCAGGCTATATTCGATACTCTTGGAGGTTCATATATTGGCAAAGCCACCGCCCACCCATCTCACCTATCAACCTCAATTATCTGCTGACGTTCATTGCCAGGGTTTGACGAGTCAGGGCGCCTACCCGCGCGTCTTCGTGCCAACATAGCAATTAGGCTAATTATCAAAGGTAAAGAATCCGTTTCTTAAATCTCGCCATAAGAACAGATCACAAACATCGATAAGACATGAGTATAACTATAACCCATTACAGCTACATTATCCAGCCATACTTCTATGTTAGCAGTAGAGGTTAATTGATGTTCGTTTTGAAAGTGACATTACTGTAAGAGCTTGCCGTTATAGACAGCAACAGGTTTCAGCAACATCACCTTGAAAACTGAACAAGAATATTACCCATAGTATATTTTCACATTTGATTATTTCAGTATTGGCATTGAAGTGTATGCCTAGCTATGATTATGTCGGCTCGATACGGCATACAATGTTACAGGTGCAATTAAATTACATTAGACACCGACAATGTTATCTCACATAATCGCGGAAATCAAATCTATTTGCTTTAAATTGTCAGTCTGTGAGGGCAAATACTCGAAATGCATTATTCCATATCGTGTTTTTAACAAATAGTTTTAGCTATAAAGCGATCGCGCTATGGAAAGTAATAAGATGTGGTTTAACATAATAAGAAATTTAAAAATAGCAATAATAATAATAATAATAATAATAATAATAATAATAATAATAATAATAATAATATTTAATATATTCAAAGTAGAATAATAATAATAATAATAATAATAATAATAATAATAATAATAATAATAATAATAATAATAATAATAATAATAATAATAGTGATGATAATATTAATAATAATAATAATAATAATAATAATAATAATAATAATAATAATAATAATAAGAATAAGAATAATAATAATAATAATAATAATAATAATAATTATTATTATTATTATTATTAATTAATTAATTAATTAATTAATTAATTAATTAATTAATTAATTAATTAATTAATTAATTAATTAATTAATTAATTAATTAATTAATTAATTAATTAATTCATAATTAATAATTAATAGTTACACGCACTCAGTACGCACGTACACACACACGCGCACGTACGAAAGCACGCACGCATGTACTAACGCACGCATACATGTACGCACGTACGTACGCACATACGCACGTACGCATGTACGCATGTACACACATACGCACGTATGCACGCATGCACGAGCGCACGAACACACGACCGCATGCAGGCACATACGCAGGCATGCACATACGCACTGACGCGTGCATGCGTGCATGTAGGCAGGCAGGCAAGCGGGCAGGCAGGCACGCGGACACGCAGACACGCAGACACGCAGGCACGTAGTCACGCACACACGCACACACGCACACACGCACACACGCACACACGCACACACACACACACACACACACACACACACACACACACACACACACACACACACACACACACACATGTAATCACGAACGCATGCATGCACATACCGCGACAATATATTATTAAATAATTACAATTCATTATTAATAGTATTGGCTTCACTTTAACCAATGTGCGCTCTCTCGCATCACAGTATTTGACAAGGTGTTTTACAGACATAAATCTGTATCAAGTGTTTACTAAATTAACCCCTTAACAGCCGAATTCCCAGTCAGTATATGATGTCAGCGAGAAAACGTGCAATAATTTACAGAATCACCTGCACACATAAATATATTTACAACGATCGGATGAATGTAGACTATTTAACCATATGGGATTAGTTTATTGATCCGTCAAAACAATGACCGCTTGTGTGACATATTAGATTTTAACTAGACGGTTTTCTTAATTAAAACGACAAGATTTTATTTACTATTGACCGCAGGCAATAGACAATAATAAGGCACTTAATCCGAAAGATAACCTCGTTATTTTGGAAAATTATTAACGTATTTGAGAATGTCAGCTATACATCATGGTTGATTAGTTCTGGACTAAGGGTTGCTGAGGGAGGAGAGTTCATACGAAATAATACCTCATCTCTGCCAATGGAGGCATCCAGTCTGTCACTCATGTAACTGACGTCATACTCACATATGTCACAATAAAATAGAAGTTCGTTACGAAAGTGTACGAGATTTATGCCTTTGTTGAATTTATACACAACTTAATAAACATTATGTTGAGTATGCTGAAACTAATTTTACCGGGAGATGTTGCTGCAATTGGAAGCAGATCAGTTTCAAAATATTAAACAGCTTGCCAGTTTAGTTACCTTGAAATTTAGATTTTGAGAATTCAGGTTTCAAAGTTTCAAGTATATTCCAACAAGCGTATATAGGTGGGTGGATTTAGCTAGAACTGGGAGGGCATAGGTAGAACTGGGAGGGAATGGCTAGAACTGAGATGATATAGCTAGAACTGGGAGGACATAGCTAGAGGGTGGATGGCATATCTTGAACTGGGAGGGCATAGCTGGAAGGTGGATGGCATAGCTAGAACTGGGAGGACATAGCTAGAACTGGGAGGACATAGCTAGAACTGGGAGGGCATAGCTAGAACTGAGAGGACATAGCTAGAGGGTGAATGGCATAGCTAGAGCTGGGAGGACATAGCTAGAACTGGGAGGACATAGGTAGAAGTTGGATGGCATAGCTAGAACTGGCAGGACATAGCTGGAACTGGGAAGGATGTGCACTAGGAGGGTATAGTTAGACCTGGGAGGGCATATCTAGAACTGGGAGGGAATAGCTAGCACTAAAAGGGTATAGTTAGAATTGCGAGGGCATATCTCGAACTGGGAGGGCATAGCTAGAAGTTGGATGGTCTAGCTAGAACTGGGAGGACATAACTAGAAGTTGGATGGCATAGCTAGAAGTTGGATGGCGTATCTAGAACTGGGAGGAGATAGCTAGAAGTTGGATGGCATAGCTAGAGGTTGGATGGCATAGCTAGAACTGACAGGGCATAGATATAATTGGGAGGACATAGATAGAACTGGCAGGGCATAGTTAGAACTGGGATGGCATAGCTAGCACTGGGAAGGCACAGCTAGAGGTGGGAGAACATAGCTAGAAGTTGGATGGCATAGCTAGAGGTTGGATGGCATAGCTAGAACTGACAGGGTATAGTTAGAACTGGGACGGCATAGCTAGCACTGGAAGTGTATAACTAGAACTTGGAGGGCATATCTAGCACTGGGAGGGTATAGCTAGAGCTTGGATGGTATAGTTAGAACTGCGAGAGCATTGCTAGAGCTGGGAGGGCATAGCCAGCACTTGGAGGGCATAGTTAGAATTGGGAGGGCATGTCTAGAATTGGGAGGGCATAGCTAGCACTGGGAAGTTATAGTTAGAACTGGGAGGACATATCTAGAACTGGGAGGACATAGCTAGAAGTCGGATGGCATAGCTAGAACTGGGAGTAAATAGCTAGAAGTTTGATGGCATAGCTAGAACTGGGAGGGCATAGCTAGAACTGGGAGGACATAGCTAGAAGTTGGATGGCATAGCTAGAGGTTGGATAGCATAGATAGACCTGGCAAGGCATAGTTAGAACCGGGAGGACATATCGAGAACTGGCAGGGCATAGTTAGAACTGGGAGGGCATAGCTAGCACTGGGAGAGTATGGCTAGAACTGGTAGGACATAGCTAGAAGTTGGATGGCATAGCTAATAGTTAGAACTGGGAGGCCATAGCTAGAAGTTGGATGGCATAGCTAGAGGCTGGATAGCATAGATAGAACTGGCAAGGCATAGTTAGAACTGGGAGACATATCGAGAACTGGAAGGGCATAGTTACAACTGGGAGGGCATAGCTAGCACTGGGAGAGTATGGCTAGAACTGGGAGGGTATAGCTAGAAGCTGGATGGCATAGCTAGAACTGACAGGGCATAGTTAGAACTGGGAGGGCATAGCTAGCACTGGGAGAGTATGGCTAGAACTGGTAGGACATAGCTAGAAGTTGGATGGCATAGCTAGAGGTTGGATAGCATAGATAGACCTTGCAAGGCATAGTTAGAACCGGGAGGACATATCGAGAACTGGCAGGGCATAGTTAGAACTGGGAGGGCATAGCTAGCACTGGGAGAGTATGGCTAGAACTGGTAGGACATAGCTAGAAGTTGGATGGCATAGCTAGAGGCTGGATAGCATAGATAGAACTGGCAAGGCATAATTAGAACTGGGAGACATATCGAGAACTGGAAGGGCATAGTTACAACTGGGAGGGCATAGCTAGCACTGGGAGAGTAGGGCTAGAACTGGGAGGGCATAGCTAGAAGCTGGATGGCATAGCTAGAACTGGCAGGGCATAGTTAGAACTGGGAGAGCATATCTAGCACTGGGAGGCTATAGCTAGAACTGGGAGGGCATAGCTAGCACTGGGAGGGCATATCTAGAACTGGGAGAGCATAGCTAGAAGTCGGATGACATAGCTAGAACTGGAAGGAGATAGCTAGAAGTTTGATGACATAGCTAGAACTGGGAGGACGTAGCTAGAAGCTGGATGGCACAGCTATAACTGGGAGGGCATAGCTAGAACTGGGAGGACATAGCTAGAAGTTGGATAGCAAAGATAGACCTGGCAATGCATAGTTAGAACTGCGAGGGCATATCGAGAACTGGCAGGGCATAGTTATAACTGGGAGGGTATAGCTATCACTGGGAGAGTATGGCTAGAACTGGTAGGACATAGCTAGAAATTGGATGGCATAGCTAATAGTCAGAACTGGGAGGACATAGCTAGAAGTTGGATGGCATAGCTAGATGTTGGATAGCATAGATAGAACTGGCAAGGCACAGTTAGAACTGGGAGGACATATTGTGAACTGGCAGGGCATAGTTAGAACTGGGAGGGCATAGCTAGCACTGGGGGAGTATGGCTAGAACTGGAACGGGCATAGCTAGAAGCTGGATGGCATAGCTAGAACTGGGAGAACATAGCTAGAAGTTGGATGGCATAGCTAGAACTGGCTCCGTCTATTGACATTATATTCCAACGTGTCCTACGCAACCATCTGATTTACATATATATGAGTAAGGTTTCACTCTTTGATGTTGCACTCAGACCACATACATTCAACGCAGCTATGGTAAGCTCCTGGGAAGATCGCGTCGTCCGAGGATGTCGAGCACAGTTTCTTGTTTGAAGAAGGATAGACATAATCAGAGTTGCCTCTGTATGTGGATGTCAGCCCGCACTCATTGATGACTTAGTTTCCCAACAAAGTTGGTACTTACAGAGGAGATCTGCGTGGAGGTGTCATCTTTCTCCCCTCACTGTACACAATTCTGAAGGACACTTTATCGGGACTGACCAGGGAAAGGCCGAGGCGATTAGAGAATGGTTCACTGACAACGATGATGAGACCTTGCACCCATTCTCAGTGGCTTCAAACATGGACGCAGCTGCCCAGACATTGTATAGGCTCAGCGCATGCTTGTGTCGGTAGTCATGTTCAAACACTGGGATTTCCACAAAATGGGCATTGACATGTCACGAGCCTTTGACACAATCAAATGCTCAAAGATCCTAGATGTACTACGCCAGGCCAGTTTCAATGAAGATGAGCTACGACTAGTGGGACTACTGCTTGCAGACACCAAACTGAGGGTACGAGTCAAGTCAGTGAAGTCTGTAGTGTTTGAGACATCAATCGGCTCCCCACAGGGAGATGGTCACCTGTTACCTTGCTGCTGCCTTGAAATCTGTCCGGGAAAGTTCCACAAAACCAAACACACCAACCCACCTACCCACCTACCCACCTACCCCCACCCCACCCGCCCAACTCCCAGTGGCAATACTGGGTATGCCCTTAGAGATGGAATATTCCCGACAATGAGGACTTCATAGACGAGGAAAAAACCATTGACGAACTTCTCCCAATAGCTGCAAGCAAACTAAAAATTGAGAATCTCTTTATGAATGAACCCAAAACAGAGTTCACCCACATATACCTATCTACAAATCATGAAGCTAAAGAAAATGACGACCCACTTCGTGGCGGCGAACCATGGAAGAAAAGTACAATCCTGGGCTCACTGCTTTGCAGTACTGCTGACATTGCTGCGCGCTGCGTCATGCGGAACATAGCTTTCCAGTCCTTCTGGAAGCTATGGATTCGTAGATCAAAGATGCCCTTGATGATGCATAACTGTAGCAGCTGGGAAGCTCCAAAGGCAGCTCTAGACAAACTCGATGCCTGCCACCACAAACACCTACGCACCATCACTGGACACCGATGGCCAGGGAGCATAATTTCCAATGATGCACTCTACAATATGTGCAATACGTGGCCGCTGTCTGTGAAGGTCGTCCAGCAAAGATGGACCATGTTTATCCATGTTCTAAGGATGCCAGAAGAGACACCAGTACAGAGCGCCTTGAAATTAGTCCTACTCGGAGCCAGCAAATACAAAGCCCTGAGAGGACGTCATTGAATAAATCTGCTAAGCGTGCTACGAGGTGACCTCAAGAAAGCAGGACTCCGTACACTCAAGTCAAGAATGAACCTGAGGAAGCTAACGATTTTGACTGAGAACAAGACACCGTGGGAAAAAGCGAAGAAGTACTGATTGCAGCTGTAGGATGTTTCTGCTACTACAGCCGTACATTACAGTAATCATACAAAGACCATATATAGTGCATACATAGGATATGGTTCAAAATTCACGCCTTCAGCACGCTTAAAGCATACCGCAGCATAAGGTAGCTTGATGTCTCCTATAAACGAAGCCTGCATGGGGAATGTGGTCTGTATCCGCATATGGAAATAAATGCGAGAACCAGACTCAGCAGCCCTTGATCTAAATGCGCATGGTTGGTCATAGCACAAGTGTCTAAATCCCTATAATCCAAGATGACATTCTCTAGCTCCATTAGGTTTTCAGTTATTAATAAGAGCGACTTGTGAACGTCACGTGTCATTCGATCGCAAATGTGTAATTATAGCCACCCCAATCATGCATGTACCACCTGTTGCTCATATCAGATTAGCCAAGAATGACGTAACGACCACAATAAGCAACGGCAGGAAGCAGCGGATGAAGATTACTCAGACTGTGTAACTCTGCTGAACAGCTAGTCATATATAGGTGGTTTAAGCTTTCAAAGTACATCATAAAAACTACCAGATGTACCGGACGCCATTTGGGCTATGCATGTAGTTGTCATCTAAATTCCTAAAAGATGTGTGTGTGTGTGTGTGTGTGTGTGTGTGTGTGTGTGTGTGTGTGTGTGTGTGTGTGTGTGTGTGTGTGTGTGTGTGTCTGTGTGTGTGTGTGTGTGTGTGTGTGTGTGTGTGTGTGTGTGTGTGTGTGTGTGTGTGTGTGTGTGTGTGTGTGTGTGTGTGTGTGTGTGTGTGTGTGTGTGTGTGTGTGTGTGTGTGTGTGTGTGTGTGTGTGTGTGTGTGTGTGTGTGTGTGTGTGTGTGTGTGTGTGTGTGTGTGTGTGTGTGTGTGTGTGTGTGTGTGTGTACCATACAGTGCTACCTTTCAGAGGAATTCAGTTTTCTATGGTAGCAACAGCGCCCGCTCAAATTAGTTTCAAAATATTCAACAACATGTTTATTAAATAGTAAAGACATAAAATTTGTTCAAAGCGCTTAGTCCGTCATCAATTAAGCGTTCGTGACGAACCTAGCTATGCAACTCATGACATAATTGATTATGACGTCATCTTACACGCCACTTTGTTTATTATTACGTCATATGATTGATGGATAAACTGGAATCCTACATTCTGCATGCCTGAAAACACATACAAATTAAGACAGTTCAACTGTTTCTAACAGATCTAGTATACCAGATGTGAACATTTTATCATTCAGGCTGATATTTTGGCTCGGTGGCGGCCATCTTGGATTTCTCAAATTGCGCAAATTACAAATTGAAAAGTTGACACCTATTTGGATATCATTAAAGACATCCCAACAATAAACAATCAGCAGGGAACAACACTTGTTTGGGTGTCATCGATGGCTGCAAGACGAATACAATGGATCGGCTGAAAGTGCTTTTAGTAATGGAGAAGAGGCTATGGTAGATAAGGGAAATACCCACCATCTATAGGGAATCATATATTATATTCTTAGCATACTTGGGAATTTCATATAATATACACCTGTGCAAAAGTTAAGCACCACCCTATTTTTACGAACATGCGAGGGTATATTCATGTGCTATGAAGAAAGCAATAGCATAAACATTTATGTACCCATCCATCTTAGTGCAAGAGGTAATAATGCAACTAGAGGAATGCTGATTATGATGGTGGGGAAACACTGTATGTTTTTGTTTGAACTTGAAAACGAGGCCTGAATATGGTTACGTTGACACAACTGACAACTATTGCCCTACAGTTGACACACGTGGCTAGATTGTCATTAATGGTGTCTGAAAATGAAGTTTAACATCTGTGCACGAGTTTGAGACTGTCATTATTAATACCGGGTATATCCACCTTGTGCCTGGATGACGGCCTGGACACGACGTCTCATGCTGGTCACCAACCGACTGATACGCCATTGTGGTATTCGTTGCCATTCAAGATGGAGTGCGTCTGTTAATTCCTGTAGGTTCTGCACAGGAGGATCCCTCCTTCTCACCATGTTTCCCAGAATGTCCCAGATATGCTCAATAGGGTTCATGTCAGGGCTCCTTGCTGGCCGTGGTAGGGTTTCGATGGCATTCTGGCGGAGGTATTCATGCACAGCTCCAGTACGATGTGGTCCGGCGTTGTCATCCATGAATATAGGGTGGGTTCCACGTGCATGATTTACAAAATGAGGGACCACAACTCTATCCAGTATGGAATCTTGATATCTTTGTCCATTTAGTGTTCCAGGTACAGTCAACAGATCCAGCTTACAATCAAATGAGATGCAACCCCATATCATAACGGAACCTCCACCAAATGGAACTTCTTCCATGATGTTACGTTGGTCGTACGCCGTGCGTCTGGACCTCCATACACGAGTTCGACCATCTGTGGCATGAAGCAGGAACCGACTTTCATCGGACCAGTGTACCCGTCTCCAGGATCTCATGTTCCAGTGTCTTCTTTCGTTGCACCACCTCAGACGCTCCTCTTTGTGGTGTGCAGTGAGGAGAGGACGTCTGACAGGTCTCCTAGCTTTCATGCCAGCAGCATACAGTCTCCTTTTGACGGTAGACATTGACACTCTATTGCGCGTTTCCCATTGCTGGCTGAGCACTCTGCTGTTGGTGACTGGAGATCTCCTAACAAGGCGTACTAGGGCTCGATCATCACGGGCAGTAGTCTTCTTCGGTCTTCCAGATCTAGGCCTGTCCTTCACCTCGTTAGTTTGCTCATGTTTTGCAATCAAACGACTGATTACAGTATGGTTAATGTTCAGCTGTCTGCCAATCTCTCTGCATGACATACCAGTGGTATGCATGCCTATGATTTGCCATTTCACACGATCACTTAACCTTCGTCTTGCCATAGTGGTTCACAATCAAGAGCTAATTCTCTCTGTACAAATAAACCACGGTCATGAACACAAAATTCCTAATCTTGTCGCCTAAATCTGTATGTAATGTTCTACACCTCAAACTGGACTTTTACATAACTGAACACGTGTGCTGTTTCCCGCCACGCACGGACATCAAGCGGCGTGAAGTCATGCATGCATGTGCATTTCGTACTTGGAATTATGTCAGCTAACGCGGGGACAAAAAGTATGGCAGCCTAGTTGTACCATCATGTTTCTACGTTCTATTGTTTTTGCTGGTGCTTAACTTTTGCACAGGTGTATATGTAATACGCCTGAGAAGGTAACTGATACTAATTATATCAGGCACAACCTTGAATAAAATTCAAGCAAATTCCTTTTAACACCCTTTTTATTTCACGAGGCATCTTGCCCCAGACGTTGGTCAACTTATTTCCATGATTGGCGGAAGTCGTACCCATTGGGTCATCTTGCCCCAACACGTGAGATAAATTTCGCTATTGTGCAGTATTTTTATTAATGAAAACTGCCACATATTGGAAAGCTGGATATAATGTTATATACGAGTAATCTCTACATGGCATTGTGATATGATATCTGCAGATTAAACGACTGCAGAGTAATGGTTGATCGAATTACAGTACCATATTTCAAACACATAACAGATTATATATTACTCATTCACATTACATAACATTGGCCATTACTGTCGCAAGAGAACTAATGGATCTTTCCATTTTATGTATCCATCATGTGACGTCACAATCAACTGCGTGACATGTAGGATGACGTCATAATCAATGACGGCATGAATGATGTAGATAGGTACGTAAGGAACGCATTATTGAAGACCGAATAAGCGTTGTTGTACGAATTGTATGTCTTTACTATTTAATACCCATTCCATAGGCAAAAACAGCACCCATAGTAGGGCAGATACGTGAAAAAGATGTTCCATTCTGGCAGAAAGCATGAAATTTGGCATATAGGTGGTTTAATGTATCCTGATCATAATTAGATACGGTGCCACGTGATTCTACCAAGGGAACCCATTCAAAATGGCGGATTCAAAATGGCCGCCTTCCCAGCGGAAAATTCGCATTACTCAAGCTCTAGACGGAGTAGAGAGATGGGATTAATGTCAAATTAGGGGTTTCATGGGTCAATCGTTATAATTCTACTCACTACAATACTCTAAATATGTAAATATCAATCCTTCCATAGCGACCACCTGTGTTTGATGTCAAAAGACGGTGGCTCTTTAAGATGTGTTATCCAAAAGATCTATCTCTTGAGAACAAAAGCAATATAGCATCTAGAAATAGTCTAACTTACTTGATTTCCTAATATCGAACCATGTAATGGTCGTTATAGATACGTTCAATTATCCTATTAGATTATGCAAGGCTATACATGATGTTGTTGATTGTTGAATCATGATTCACAGACGTCACGTGCACTGTGCACCGCATGAGCACAACTGTGTACAAGATAAGTTGGATTTTTAGCATTTGCATCTGCCAGTGCAATTACTTTTTCAAGCACATTTCACGAGTTCCCGGTATGCCTTAGATGCGTCTGCAAGCAAACTCCATTGCGGTGACCAAGTGTCTCCATCTCTGACCCAACCCCAGTCAGCTGGCGATGGCGTTTTTGCGTGGAGTGATTGGCACCAAAGATGACCTGCCTGGAACACAGCACGTTTGGTGTGCTGCAGCAGAGCTGCACTGGTCGGAGGAATGTTTTCTAGCTGCCTGTTGCCAAAAGCGAAAAGCCGTTTTCGTGCCTCATTAACCTTTGACAATGGTGATGTGCGTTTGTACAGTAGTACGACAAACCTCTCCAGCGTTTCCATGTCATTGTCACACAGAGACACCGCGGCATCAGACAGTCTCATAAATAGTGACTTGAATAGATCTGAAGTCCTCCAAACTTCCCATGCTATCTTCTTACCAATCCCACAAAATGCAGACACAGTGTCACACTCAGAGAAAGCATGCATAAATAGCAGTCCTTGTGACGCTTCTGCACCCAAAACTGTTGCAATGCCATGAGCTGATATATAGCGGAAGGTCTCCCCATGGCCAAATGCGACCCAGAGATCACACCCATGAAGAAAGTTTTCTATCCGTATGGCTAGGACTACGACGTCTGTATCTGTAGCATGAATCATTATTGTTCGATAACCTTGGTGATATGCATGGAAGGCGTGGAGCAACATTCCACGATTTGCTTCATCTTGCATGCATGGCGCGAGTTGTGAGAGGACATGCTCTGGCCCCATCAGTACGTTGTTTTCCTCACATGTTGTGACGAGTATCTTTCCTTCTGGTAGCTCGAATGACTCCAATGTATGTGCGAGAAAGGTGAAGAGGCCTGTTTTGTTTGCTTCAACTCGTAGGAAAGTTTTCCAATTTTGAGGGAGTATTGTACTCGATGCAACACGAAGAGCTCCACCATGTCCCCGTAATTCTCTAGCGTGTGTCTTCAAGCTTCCCGCCTTATACACGTCCCATACAACATCCAATCTCTTAACCGTCTGTAGTTGTCTAGCAAGGTGTGGGAGGAAGACGTGCTCTGCAAAATCTCCAAATGTGTTCACAACCACGTTTGATTTCTTGGGATCTAGATTATGCATCATAGCTACTCCGTCAATGATCTTCACTTCAACCTCTGGACAATCAGCTGCACAAGCTATTAGTGCTTCCAAACATCCCATCAGATCTGATTTGCTGTCTTGGCACATTGCGTTGCTCTCAGCAAGTGATGGGGGCCATGGATGATTCTCATGCTCAAAGAATGAATCAAGGTCTCCGTCTCTGGATTGGCAGGAAATGTACAGTCTAGAGAATAACTGTACATCTCTCTTCATTGCAACAAACTTCTTGTTGGTTCTGGTACTCTTCCTCTGTTTTGATTTGAACAAAGCCAAATTGTTCTTTTGGATTGGGTCATATACCGATTTTGATGGTACAGATAGTCGATCTGCGACGAATGCGTGGTACTGTCTGATGCCTAGTTCTTCTGCTGTTCGGATCGCATTCACTACAGACTCGGACATAATGACTTTGGTATCTAGAGTCACTAAGTCAAAACTGTCATCTAAAAATGGGTTTCCCATTTCCTCGATTGCATCAATAAGACAAATTGTGTTTAAAGCAAACAATTTCTTCTTACTCGGAATCTGCTCATGGTGACAGTTATCATTGATATTTCTGTGTGTATGTTTCACTTCGTACTCGCTGATCATCCTTCCTATTTCTGGGCCTGACACCATCCGTCGTTTCAAAGCAGCTTCATTTTCTGTGATTCCAATAATTCCACCATCGCCCTTCAGAATAGCATTTTGCTGCTCGTGGATTTAATCATGTGCCAAGGCTGAGAACTTGTGAGCCGTTTAGAGTAACGAAGTTTCCTTCAACAACTTTCCTATGTACAAGTGGGCATTAGTTCTCAAGTTGTAACAGATCAGCCACATGGATGTTGAGCCATCGTGCATAGTGTACATGATCCAGGGTAAACATCTACGGGATAATCATGCCCCATGTCTCTACATACAACGGGAAATTGGCCTCTCGCTGAGCTCTCATGAATTGAAGAAACAGCAGCTCTAATTCCAAGACTTAATTCCAGTACTTAAACTGTTGGTGGTCTGTTTCCTTCTGCTGACACCAGTCTTCGAATGGCAGTGTGTCCTCTGAGGCAGCATATGCACGTTTCTGCAATACATAGAGAGCAGCGAATGTCACCTGGTGTGCCCATTGCCCTCGTGATGTATGCGAGCCACTTTGAATGGCATCGGCTCGGTCTTCTCTAGTTGCATTAGCTGTTGTCATCACAGCCACCCATCCACTGTTGCTTAGCCAGTCTCCCAACACATTGAGTAGTGCCATCTCAATGTGAACTCCACCCATCATCACCACATACTTATCCTCACCATATAGAAGGGGCCAAGAACATTGTATCTTCTTTGCAATAGCATACAAAGGCTGATCAAGAGTGATGACTGGCACCTATCCATGATTGATATGCTGTGTAGCTTGCTGAATTAAATCCATACCATGTTTCACCATTGCCAAACTATGAGCGTTGTCACGAAAGAGCGGCAAAAGTCCAGTAATTGATGGCGGAGGTGGGACATCTTGCAAACTAGCAAAGTGAGCTGCCCACGATATATCATCTGTCCCATACATATCGCCCTCGATCGAGTGTTCGTTTATCAGGTCCAGCCACGCAATTTGAGTCTTATCTAAGATTAATATGGTATCACTGGGAATCAAAGGATCAATAGCTCGAGAAGGATTATCACTTGGGAAAGCAGCTGGATTCACAACTGTGTACGTCTCGGGTAATGGATGGATGGTGGTGGATTTTTGTACTACTAATTTACAAATGTTACAACAGCAACGACGACGACGACGACGACGACGACGACGACGACGACGACGACGACGACGACGACCACAACAACAACAACAACAACAACAACAACAACAACAACAATAATAATAATAATAATAGTAATATATTTTTCAGCATGTTTATCTATTTAAAGTATTGTAATGGGTAAAATCATAACCAGTGACCCAAGTAACCCTTAATTTGACATAAATTACAGCCCTCTACTCCATCTAGAACTTGAGTAATGCAGATTTTCCGCTGGAAGGGCGGCCATTTTGAATCCGCCATTTTGAATGGGTTCCCTTGGTAGAATAACGTGACACCGCATCTAATTGTATTCAGAATACCTTACATCCCACATATGCCAAATTTCATGCTTTCTGCCAGAATGGAACATCTTATCTCAAATTTGTTACATATCCGCCCCACTACCAGTCAAATAAGTTTCAAAATATTCAGTAGCTTTCCTGTATAGGAATCTGGAAAATAATAGCCAGGTCATTCGTCGATGTAGCTTAACTAGGAATGGCGGGACATAGCTAAACGTGGAAAGGTCCATTAAGGACAAGAGGCTGTATATGCTAACGAGAATATGAGTCTTTATCATCGATCAGTTACTGAGAATAAGTCCGTACAGAGCAAACATTCTCATCTAACGAACCATATTCTGTATCTTTCAGTTCATTTGTTGCTGGGTGTAACTTTGATATTATATATTGAGAAATTCTTGTGTTGGATGCTCGTCTTTCGTTGTTTTGGATTTTGTCTCAACCTTGCGTTTTTAGCCTATTGATTTTCAGAAACCCTTTGTAATTTAGTTCTGTATGGATGTGATGTTAACATTACTACAGACCCCGTGTTTCCTGTCCTGTATCTCTAATTTCACATTTTAGACGAAATGATAAGTCCAACAATATTTCTCTGGCAGATGTCGATTTGTCCCCAGAGCCGTTAGATTAGACAAAGCTAGGTATTTAGAAAGCAAAACTTTTGGTCTGCCACGATCTTGAAGGGCACGATCCAGAGCCAGGGTAATTTGCTCAGCATTTCTTGCAATTTAGAGGTTGTCGTTAAAATCTAGGGCTAGAGCCAAGGCTAGGACCCGAGTGTGAAGTATTGCGCTGCTAGTTGAGGGAATGTGGTGCTGGTAATTATGTTAACATCTGCTTATGAGACGATTTAATTTGCTGCTGGGGGTGATACTTGGGGTAACGTTCGCATCAGCAACTGCAACCGCAATGATCTGATCTGGAACGGTGGTACATGGGCTGATTTTGACCTCTGAAACTGCAATCATCTGATTTAGTATGCTGGTATTGAACTGATCTAGCAGAAGTACATGCATTTAGTTGAGTTACAATACGATTCCTAATGAAAACATGGTGCGATGTGCGATGTATCTTTATGTCATATCATATTAATCGGGAGCAGTGCGTGCGTGCGAATGTGCGTGCGTGCGTGCGTGCGCATGTGCGTGCATGCGTGCGTACGTGCGTTGCTGATGTCTAGGTCATTTCAATAACAACATTACAAATCGGGTGAGTATCGCTTCGGGGTCAACATGCCAAAGATCAATGTCATCAAAAAGGTTTAAAAATTATCAGGCGGCCTAACTAAAGGCCTGTTAAAGGGATTTTGACTAAACTTAGGTGGATTGTTGCTCTTGTGGAACCTGGAGTTCCGAAGAGCTTGTTTTGATTGGGGTGGGGTTGGTGGGAGGGCGAAATGGTCAAAGTTCAAAGGTCCAGATCAACTAAATCTGCGAGCTGACGAGCCACGGAATCGACCTTTCTATTTTTAGCTATGTCCTGCCCATTTCTAGCAAAGCCCAACCCATATCTCGCTCGTGTTGCGATCGACCGATCTCTGAACTCCCAAACTATC
Source organism: Chaetoderma sp. LZ-2023a (assembly GCA_034401795.1). Lineage (NCBI taxonomy): Eukaryota > Metazoa > Mollusca > Caudofoveata > Chaetodermatida > Chaetodermatidae > Chaetoderma > Chaetoderma sp. LZ-2023a. The sequence goes on from JAVVLW010003683.1 coordinate 64,169, forward strand.
AATTTCCAAAAAACTATACAGGTAAGCTATTAATTATTTTGAAACTAATTTTATTGGACGCTGTTGCTGCCTATGGCAGCAACAGCGTCCAAGCAAATCAGTTTCAAACTATTCAACAGCATGTTTATTAAATAGTAGAGACATACAATTCGCACAACGTATCCTACTATTAAGAGTTAAAGACAGGCCAAATAGAATCATTTATGACGTAATGATTATGACGTCATCCCACACGCCGCTTAGCTGATTATGACGTCATATAAAGTCAGATGATGATGGACACTCTGGAAAAGTGAATTATCAGGAATGCTTGTGCTCATAATGTGCCTTTATCAGGTCCTGACGATGCGCACCATGCACCCCATGCGCAAAAGACTTGTAATTGATCAATAGAGATAGTCTTAAATAGTAACCCCATATAACCAATGGACAAATTTGGTCAAGCATATCAAAATATTTTCTTATAGTGAGTACCCCAAATGCTAGAAAAGTGGATAACATTTGCTCACAAGTACCTTATACCATAAGGAATTAGAAAATTGATTGAAGTACTTCGAATCCCATTCGCTGGCGGCCTTATTTGGACAAAGCCAAGATGGCCGCCATCCGAATAGATAAAGTGCCATATTTATGCCTCGTTATTGACCGAATTCCGTAATCTGTGTATGCAAATTTGGGGTTTTCGGGGTAGCGAATTGATTAGAAATGGTGTGCCAGCTATTTGGGGTAAAGGTCGCATCACCAGTGCCAAAGTCAAACCGCCTTTGGGATTTCTAGGGAAACTTCTTGCCTGATTTCAGCTTTCCTTGATCAGATATTGCAGGAGCCTTTTGGTTCTCGTAGCAAAAGAATTCATCCACGTCGTTATCATGTTTTGACTGCATTTAGAGCAAGAGTTGCGTTACGTGCGATGCATCACGTTGCTGTTCGCGCTTTTTTACTCAACTGGTTTGGCAAAGGCAGGGACAATGTTCCTCTTGATAGTGTCAGTAATAGCAACAGTGCCATTGAGAAGACAGTCTTTAGCGTAGCAATTAGGCAGTTTCTTTCCTTTCTCACATGCATTGATAAAAACCTCTGAGCTTTCGACATTCATAACGTCCCTGGTGTCTAGACTGGTGAGGGATCGGTGGCTCTTTCAAAAAGACGTTACCACAAGCTCTCGTGACTTCCAGGTATGATATGGCGTTCTTGGCAAAACTCTGCTAAAGACTCTCAGATTCTTCATGATGTCCCAGATCTGGCAAGCTAGACATAGCTTCTGCTGCATCTTCGAACTCTGGGATGGCCCTTCGCCTTTCAGGAAGAGCTAAGATGTGGTCGACCAACGTGTAGGATTATCATGGATATTGTAAATGCCTCCATCCCTTTTCATAACCTTTGCGACCTGCTCATGACTGTGGTCCTTGGCTATACGCAAGAACCTTTGTCTGCTCTTATGTATGACGAAGTTTCCATTCATAATTTCCTTGTGAATTTCTGGATATTTCCATTCAAGTTCCACCATATCCTTTACAAGAATTTTGGATCCATCTTGCGAAGTGTGCTTAGTTAAACATAAAGGCATAGTCACACACCTCATCAATCATTTGGCCATAGAGGATGAAATCGCCGTCACACATGGAGCTAACAAAACGATAGTGAAGGAGCTCAATGTTCACCACCATGGGCCAGTAGATACACACCTTTGACATCTCTTTCATGTCTTTCTACCACTTTGTTCGATTTTACAGAACACCCTGAGCCTGGTAGGCTGTGTACGCCTCATTGTTCAAGATGATCAAGATCAGAAAGAACACTTGGTGTGTGTATCTTGTCCGTTTCAAGTGGGGGGAAAAGGGCTTGAGAAAAGTGAGTCAGCACGGTTAGCTGTGAGAAGTTCAGCTTGCAGGCCAGAACCGCCATGCCAGATCCTTCTGTGAACTTCCCGTCCATGCCCTCAATGACAAACTCGATATGAGATGCTCCAAGCATTAGTACATGCTTGTGTTGGCTCAAATCAGGGGTACACCATTTATACTGGATAAACCTTCCATTGGCATATATACGCTGATCCATGCCAAGAACTGGTGTTTGTCCTGTCATTACGAGGCCTTTCTGGCCTATCTGTCTTCTTGAGAATGGCACTAGAATAAAAGTCAGGCAACTGAGGTTTCTTGGAAGAGCCAATATTCCTGATATTAAGCAGCGTCCTTACCAAACCCGAATTTGCATGAGAGATATGATTCGTTTAGACGATTAGAGTACTATGGAACTCGCCCTTTGAGAAATTTGATGGTTTGTGCTGGTTAATGTTAATGCCAGTGGTGAACACGCTTTTTCTCATGTTAATAGGAAACACACCAGCATCAGTTTTCATCTGCATGCCGACTCTCTCTCTCTCTCTCTCATGTGATAACCAGGTCAGCTTTTCAAATACAGTTATTGCAGAGAAACAGGGCCGTTTAGATGCTCATATGAGCATCTACATCACCAAAACAGAAATGACTTAATGTGGAAATGTGTCCTGTTCTGTATCTGGATGGCAGTCATCTTGGATTTGTCCAATATGGTCACCAGGCGGGTGTTTCAAAGCGCTTCCGTGAATTCTTTACATCCTCGTGGTCTAAAGTGCTTGCGGGCAAACAGCCAAAATTGTAGCCATAAGTGAACTTTTATGGGGTTTCTGCACACTATTATTGATTATTGAGCTGAAGACCAAGTGATCATTTTTAATTTATCACTGGTATGACTGGCTCGCTTATCGAGCCAGTCATTCCGGTGGTAAATTAAAAAAGTCTTCCCTCGTCCTGCAAATGGGCATTGCTCAAAGTGACAGCAGATGCCGGTTTTTTCTGGTCGGCTTCGTCATGAAATGGTTAAATTTTATTGTTATTATTATCATCAAACTCGCTCAATTATCACAAAATACTAACATTCTAAAATGGTGAGCGTTGTAATATATGTTTTCATTTAAGGTGTCTATGGTCGGATGACAGCAATACGTCGTGAGGGCCATCATGTGTGTAGTCTACCGCATAGTCTAGCGTATAATAATAAACTTGTCATATATGAAATCGCACTTTTCGTTTTCTTTATAACAAAAGACTCATTGTTTGTTAATAAATTTACAATTAAGATGAAACCGCGAGCCTTGTCAAAATAGCGATTAATAGACTGAAGACAGAGTAATATTTTATTGCTAAGTGGTCAAGTTTTAATAAATAATCAATTCGGATTGAAGGAAATGTCTTGTCCATGGAGATTAATCTTTTAAGCTAACCATATATACCGTGTTGATCAAACAATTCACCTGTTGTTTTGTAAATGTCGAGTTACCTTGATGTTAATCGCGTGTGAGATATATGCGAGATGGACATATACCTTCAAGGCAAATGGGCTGGCTAAATGATGGAATGGATTTATGCTTGAAATAAACAAGTACTATCGTTCATCTTATGCTAACTAATATCCATAGAGTTCTCTATGGGGTGGTGCTGATCCGTACCGTTATGCTCTATTTTGTCAATACACTTAGTAACCACGTGACATGAATATTTGACCAATTGACCTCAAACTCAAAACAGTCCTAATAAGAATTAAAATGAATGTATGTTGGTATGTTGGTAATTTGGTGGGTCTACCGTTTTGTACTGTAGATATTAATACCATACATAACTAAATTTAAATAATACGCAAACAGATAAACACGGCTATAAGACGTGTTCGGATTATTTTGTCACAAATTTCACAGAAACTCTCGGTAGCTTCGGCAACGATACTCACACACCGATACTGGTTATGCGTATCGTTCAGGAAGTAGGCCTATCGCTGGAAATTTTTCAATATATTTTAATCTTCGGCGTGAATGATACTAGTCAACCAATATCGGACTGTCAGTTTTTTATTTAAAATAAATTCACATCCTCAGTAACGTGTGGATTTGGCCCCAAATTATATTTATTTAAATTAAACTTAACCTCATTGGAAGATACTGGTAGCCAGTATCTGTGATATGACGTTGATAGTTAAAATCTTATTATTTTTAGGGAAAGGACTCAAAAAGACTTTAAAAAATATCTATTCGACACTAAGTTCTACCATTCTCTTCACTTTTCTATCACTTATTATGATGTGACATTTCTTGTTTTGATTTTCAATATTATGCTATTTCCCTGCGTTTGATTCGCCAATTTCCTTCTTTTTTTCCCCAAGGTTAGTCTTTACTCTTTAGATGGTCCTTACAAAAACAACGATAATTTCCTCAAAACATCATTACAACAAAAAATTATATTAATTCATACGTAGTGAAATCATAATATGCTAAGATTTGTTTCGTTTCATTACATCTAGGCACAAATATGGAAATGTACATTTTCGGCTATAACTTGGGAATGCAAGACGATAGAAACACCAAATGCCGCACATCTATTTATATTATGGTGAGCTCAAATTCATTTGAGTTCAAATTAATGGCCCCAATATCTGGAGCATTGGCCTCACTATGAGCAATTGCTCATTGGCAAAACGGAGCGCAAATGCGTTAGTCAGCATCGCTTCCGTGTGCAGTCTAGTGGTGCTTTAAGAACCTGTTTTAAAGAACCACCATAGCCATTGGCTCCAGAACGCAGGTGGTCTCTTGATGATGATTTGCTGTACATCTGTCGCTTCTCTTCATCTGCCCTGTACCTCACAGCAGTCTCTGCCATCAGAGCCCTGCATCGCGTAGCAGTCTTGTTAAACAGAACAGATCGTTATTTATGCTGTTTGGAATTCACCTCAGTGTCGAGGGTATTATAAAAGCGCACGCCTCGTAATAATACCTTAAAATGAGCAATTGTCCGTTTAATCACCGCTTGATGCAAGAACACCTGAAAACGATACGAATGATGTATTTTCATGTCGAGATAATTCTCTCCAAACATTGGACCGCCTGCTGAGGTTTCAGGTGAGAATGCGCAGATTTTTGCACAAATTTTCATAAAATTATCTAAAGTTGTATGCCTCTATTTATGGTACAGGGGAGTCAATAGAAATGTTGGACTGGCTATGGTTTTGTTGTGATGGTGGGGATTAACTATGAGATATGATAGATCACTTGTGTCCCCAGCTGCCGAGGGAGAGAGCGTGTCTGCTGACCGCATCCGATTAACCATTTAACACTTAAAACAGCGAAAAACCCACTTCTGCCAGTGGCCTTGAGGAATGTCCATTTGCAGACAAGAGAAGAATATTTGTGACAATTTACCACTGGAATGACTGGCTTGATAATCGAGCCAGTCATTCCGGTGATAAATTTTCAAAAACATTCTTTTCTCGCTCTGCAAATCGATATTTTCTATGAGACATTAACAAATTTTAAAACAAATTTGAGGGTTAATCAGACAAATAGAAACATATAATCCCACCATGCGTACTTAGGAAACCACTTTATGGAGTACGAAGATGTGCTCACTAAAGGTAGGTGGTCTCTTATACAAGTCAATAATCACCATATAGTATATATCGGTGGTGGCAACATTATGGATGTTTTAAGGCATGTTCCATTACGACCACCTGTCTTAAAAAACCCACACATCTTCTGCCCCTAAATGGAAGGTTGTCGCTCGAGAGGATCGGAATGTACTGACATTCTGACCGGTGGTTTCGTAATGGTGTATGAATGAAAATAGCCACGATTAGTTGTTTAATTTCTTTGTTATGCTTTGGATAATATGTTGAATATAAAAATCTTTAAATTTATTTTCGAATAATTTCCAAGCCTGCTTCTCTCAGTGAGCGGTATGTTTGGTCTGGTAGCAGAGGAGCAGAATCTTATTTGACCCAAAATTCCGGATACCGTATTTTTCTTTGCTGATTATTCAGCTGTGTGATGCGTATAATGACACCCAGGTGGGTGTGGGATTGTCACGCTTGAGCAATTCGAAAAATCCCAAATTTTCTGGCGTAATACTAGATAATCCGCGAAAATTAAAAAATTCGCATGAACCAAATAACGTAGATACATGACTGAAGTAGCGTTTTCCAAGTTTTAGACATCCTGAATTCATTGCAAACAGTATTTAATTGCTAAAATGTTGAGATATCAAGATATCAGTACGTTTACACCAGAAAATATCTGCCATTGTTGGGATATTATACAGTAGTTAATGGCAATGCTGTTTTAGTCATAGTGCCGCAAAAGTATTGAAAAATAATGGTGATGGCAATTTCAGAAGCAGTATTCACAAAGTAGACAAACAGCTGTTGAAAGATTTCAAGGAAGTTGCCTGTGACATGTCAAACATACAACGTATATATTAATTAAAATGTCGCTACAGATTCTGTCTTAAACACTTCACAAATAATTCTAGCCATCATGCCCTGCATGCTGCTTCATCAAATAGCACGACCGCGAAACCGTAAGCAGGCTGGGCGTGCTACATCGAAACAGTAATGGAAATGATGTCCATCTTCCACTATGCACGATATGCCTTGTACTACGTGTGCTCAATGGAATCAATGCCTTCCTGATGAAGTTGGTAACGCCTTTATGCAAGGAGAGTATACAATGCACCATAATGCTGGATTGATCAGTGGCACATGGGGGAAACATGGCAATGGGCCTTTCCACGGTATCCATCCATCATATGACGTCATAATCAGCTACGTGACGTATAGAATGCCACCACAATCAATGACGTCATTATGACGTCATGAATGATGTAGATGAGTACGTCCGAACGCATAGTTGAAGACGGGTTATGCGTTGTTGTACGAATTGTATGTCTTTACTATTTAATAAATATCCTGTTGAATATTTTAAAACTAATTGACTGGTCGCTTTTGCTGCCACATGCGAGCCTACAGTTTAGGTACATAGGTACATATCGTGTAATACACAACTGCGTGATTGTAGCCGTTCAACGCTTACGTAAACAGTCTTTTGTTCGTGTTAGGGAGGGCAACAATGCTTTAACTAAGCAAGGTTGCCAAGCAGATGAAGACGAGAAATAAGACTAACTAGCTCTAGAATTACGCATACTGGAAATGCAATAATAGTTTGGTTAATTAACACCAGTGCATCGTACACAAACACAAATGATTATGCTTAGCATATGCTCAGCGCAAAAACATGATAACATATTACATATAAAGAAGGTGGTTATCATGTTTTTTGCGATGAGGCCCTCATATATAATATGCAATTGTTTAGATAAGTGCCAAGTAGTAATGAAATTAAGATGACAAAATGTTTACACAAGGAATGGGCGCTTGGCATAGTCGTGTGTGGTATAACCATGAAACACATCTAAATTTCAGTAGATGTTAGCAATTAAATAGTGGATCCAACCAATTCTTGTCTTAAAACATCAAAAATACATTTCAATCATGTTTCTAAGTTCTTTGAATTTTGAGATATGAGAATTTTTCAATTCCCACAGATTTTCTAGTGTCGCATTTTGGATTTCTGGAATTGCTCAAACGTGACAGTCCAACGCCAAACTGGATATTATTATATACATCCCGGCCAAACATATAATCAGCAAACAAAAAACAATTTATCCGGTAATTTTGGGTTACTACCCGTGGCCTCCAGACTATATAATATGCATAAATTTTCAAAGATTTAGATTGTGTGTATACTAAATCAAATCTCTTCGTCGTGATTTAACTGAAATCATAAATACAGCAATTGAGAGATCCGGTCTGTCAATTAAGTAGCTGACGTCGTAATGAAATGCGGCACATGTGGCTGACGTCACAATCAAAATGACATATAGCTGCGTCATGAAAATGGAAATGTCCGTCACGAAGGATACGAATTGTATATCTTTGATGGATTTACAAGTTAATAAACATCCAGTTTTTGCTGCCAATAACACAACATCTTTCATTCAAATTAGTTTCAAAATACTCAACCGTTTTCTTTTCTATGTGTTTTGAAACATTGAAACCAATATTTTGCGGGCTAAAATTTAATGGCATGCAATCTAAGGCCGTGTTCTTACTATAGAGTTAATTATGAATAACGCCACACGTCAGTATCGTTTTATTCCTGATTAAGTCTCTAGTAAGAACACAGCCTAAGAGGCATAGCTCAGCTAATTAAATAGCCTTAGGGCCAAATTATCATGTTTTATTTAGTCATGTGGCCACCCATGTTAAGGACGCACAATATTTTTATTCCAAATTCAGATATCCCATATAGCCACGTGCTGAATATTCCGAAGACGATACTACTGATTTCAAATCGTCAAATTGTTCTTTAAAATAACCGACATGTTTTAATTATAACAAAGATAATTTATTTGTTTGTCATCAAATAAATATATTTATTATGATAGCTAGGAAGAGTTGGTCTTGTATTCACAAACGCCATTTTATGCTTTCGTCCCCTCCCATCTTCCGGCACCTTTATTTACTGCTGTTGTTGAGAATCTCCACATGACGTATCAGACATTGTTGTTTCGTAGCACTGCGTGGAGATCACAAACACGCCCTGGTCATAACAATGTCTCCCTCAGCATCGACCTCATCATAAACTATTCCTCGGTGTGCCTTAATCCCAAACAACGGATACGATGTCCAAATAGAATTTATCTCCCTCGTAAACTTTCCTAATGACATTTAAACAGGGAGCAATTTTTGCCAAGAGAAAGTCACCCAATTATTGTATTTGGTCATGTTTATTTGGGATAATTGCAGTTTAGCGTCTTTCAAATTGTTTTTAAATGGACAATCACTTTGGTTCACGTGGCAAATGTATTTGTTTGTGTCAAGTGGTCAAAGTCTGCTTTAAGATTGCCGGTTGTCACTAGTCTGTCTTTTTTACTGACAGACCAGAAAACTTGATGAATTATTGCCGGTTTTATTGTTATTCTTAAAATGGCAAAAACGTGAGAAAATAAGCAAACGAGCTTCGACGTGCTTACTGAGACTTATACTAAAAAGCTGATTTCACGAGCAAAAAAACCTGCAAAAAATGCCTACAAAAGAGTTGACCGAAAGCTGTTGCTGCGTTATTCTGATTTACATTGAGTGGCATGAGCGTGATAATAAAGTGAGATGGCATGGTTAAATATTTGAATAAACTTGACTGGGAACAAATTTTGCTCCAATATCCAGATACTAGTTTAACTGATTTTGATAAAGTTCTAAGTGTCCAAAACTAAGCTTAGAAATTATGGCATGAGCCACGACTTCCGCAGGATTTAATTTTGATTTGATTTGATTTATTCTCTTGGTAGATGTAACACTTACACATATGATAACTGGGTGTCCACTAGAAGCTATGCCTATTAGCTTGTGTACCCCTGACATAGAAAACATTTAGTATATTTATGACAATCCAATAGACATATAGCAATAGACAACTTATACGGGATTGGACATAAAGATACATAAGCCATTATAACAATACAATATGCAGAACAACAAACAAATCATACAAGATTTGACATGAAAATAGACATAAGACATTTGACAACATGGTTCACTTGTTGATAGATTTTAATAGTGTAGGTAAACATAATTATGTCACTCATTGATTCAAGTAACGAGCTCACATGTCTGTCATCAATGGAAGAAATCATTGAAATTACGGAACTGTGACTTATCGATTTTTCACGCGGCATGATACACATCCACCCCACTACCGGTTCCGCCCTTTTAGTACAACACTTTGACCTGAAACTTAACCTTTCTACGCTGTGGCAATGTGATTGTATGCGCCAAATTTCGTGCTTCCACCATCTTGCATTCCCAAGTTAAATGCTCAAAGGTGTGTATTCTGCAATGCACTTAGTGTCCTCGTAATCAATATTTAAACATTTGATACAAAACTCAACCTATTTCTCGTCAACCGCACTATCAATAGATATTCTCGGAATGCTCCCTTGCAATGAATGAGTCTTAATTCTTCGTTCAATTATGGCGTCATCCTGTTTCCGCTATGGCAGTTCGGCACAGACTATCATTGTATTATTAAGAAATCAGATAATAAACGATCAGGCAATATGGTGTCAAGAGCTTATAGATGTGTATCAGAGCTGAGCAAAATGGAGTGCGGAAATATAGATATTTGTGTTGTTGGTATTGTCGCGGGGGTTTGAGCTTTCGGTAGTCCGACCGTGGTTACAACGATATTAGTTATATAGGGTTCTACTTCCATTCCGGAAACGAATTTGACAGGAACAGCTTCCAGTCAAATTAGTTTTAATTTATTTAGTATAATATTAATTGAATTGTAATTTTTTTGTACTTTTCCAGTTCCAAGGGTTAAACGACGGGCGGACTACGTAAGCTATAATCTCATTTAACACGCTGCTTACCTGGGTCAGGTTCTTCTTTTAACTTCGCCAAGAACAAGAACGTCAGATATTGTCAAGTCAGCCAATGTCACTAACATTTTTACGGGACAAAATATAATATCTAGGTGATCTAATATGACGCATCACCTGGCGTAGTAGACTGCGTGGATTCTATATCACCAAGGGCTTGTACAACGAAGCAGCTAATTTCATCTAAACATTTTAAACATTTTAATAAATATTTCTAAGATAAAGGATACTTAACGGTATCGATAAGTGAATGCTCATTTTGGTTTCGTTTTGATCGGAGCTGACGTTGATGTTAGCTATCTGCTCATTTTGTATGACTCTACCCTCTTGCCTGGTATGGTGTTTATACATTAGGTAGAAATGATTCATCTGAAGGCGTGTAATGACTGGCTTAAGGTCTGCACCCCTATAGGAATGAGCATCCTGAAGTAGGATTTTTTTTCGTTTTGCACACTATGAAGTCTATTTGGTTGAAGACTTTTGTTGTAGCCTTAGAGCCTTTCGGGGCTTTGCGATCAGTAATGTGTCCTGTCCACGTTGTCCAGTGACGGCATGGGTGTTTGAAAGCCGTGTTGTAGAGAATAGGTCATTGGAACTAGGAAATGCCGCCAGTGCATCTCCATTGCTGTTGTGTGTGCCCTCGCCATATGGTCCCATGCATAAACCAAGTCCTGAATCGTTGCCCGCATTGTCGAGTTTACCTAGCTTGGAGATGAAATCTCCACACACAAACAGTTGCCATCTGGCTGGGATTGTAATGGCTGAGCTAAGTTCGGCATAGAAGAAATCAAATATTGCTGGATTCTCTGGCTTTTTCGGTAGTTGGGCCATTCGCGTTGACTCTGCAACACGTAATGGTGGTGCGTTTTGGCATTGGTATAGCCAGTTCAATGAATGCAGCGCAATCACTGACGTATCCAAAACTAATGACATGGTCCAAGAGTCTTAATCCTATTACGAAGTCTAAACCCGGACATGTGGCATGTTTTTTATCCATGAGTACTAGCTTATAGCCTGTCCGAAGTTGCTGCTCTGAGCGGAGACTTAGTCTCTTGAATACATGTATTAGCGATATTATAGTATTCACAGTCTGCACCTAAGGTTTGCCTCTTTGATGTTCCGGTCAGAGCACATACATTCCACGTAGCTATGGTAAGCCCCTGGGAAGATCACGTGGTCTGGGGATGTCGAGCACAGTTTCTAGTTTTAAGAATGTTAGACATAACGAGAGTTACCTCTGTATGTGAATATCAGCCCGCAATCATTGTTGACTTAGTTTCCCAACCAAGTTGGTACTTACTCACGATTCCCTCCTCCCACCCACCCTTCTCCCCGCTGTCCGTAAAGGTCACCCAGTAAGGGTGGTCCATGTTTGGCAATGTGCCAAGGATGCCAGGGGACACACCAGCCCAGAGAACCTTGGAATTCACTCTACTGGGAAGCAGCAAATACAAAGCCAGGAGAGGGCGTCGTTGCATAATTTGTTAAGCATTATACGAGGTGATTTCAAGAAAGCATGACTAGGTACAGTTAAATCAAGAATGGACCTGGGGAAGGTAAAGATTTTGGCTGAGGACAAGACACGTTGGGTAAACACTGAGAATGACTGATTACAGCTGTAGGATGTTTCTACTACTAATTATACATACATGCACAGCCAGAATTAGGATATTTTATTTCCCCTTAGTAGGCTGAGCTGTCATTTCCAATGTTTTATTCCTGTTTTTTTCCATAAACCAGACTCGACTATGCACAGAACATCCTCGAAATTATAGTATGTGCCTATGCAGCTAAGAAGACAAAATCAGATCTATGGCGGACTTCTTGCGGGAGAGTTTGCAAGCACACAAAAATCGCGTTTACTAACATTGGAGGTGATCATGCACAGGAATTCATTAACAAGATATTAAATGATGAATTCGGATTACAGGATGGTACAAACAAACCAGCAAGACTTCTCAAGTATTGTCTCACCACTCCTGTGGTGGGATAACCTTCCAAGGAGACAAAGGCAATATTTGGAATGAGTCTCGTTACAATGTCTCACATCTCCTGGGTTGGTACAACTGTCCATGGAAACACGGGAAATGTTTGAAATGTATCGTGCTACAATGAGCTATAAGTACCACAGCCCACCTGGATTCAAAAGCTAAAGTTGTACAGCAAGAATAATATGGTATTGAAAATTGTTATAGTGCCACATTTAGTGGTGAGACTAAGCAACTGCATAATTTCCTGACAATACAAATATGTCGTGAAGAGGTGCAAACTATTATTCCTAGCATGGAGACACAAGGGAATAGGCTAGAGCAGCATTTCTTGAACAATGGATATGTAGTAAAGTGAATTTGTAGGATCTCTTAGCAAAGGTGAAGCTTCTGAATTGGGATGATCTTTTGATCTTTGCAAGACAACTACACTTAAGTGTCAAACCAAGAAATTTCAGTTGGGGTAAACAGCATCCCCTCTCTCTAGGTTGCTGGTAATTGCCATACCGTAATCATGATCGCCAGGCAACTCTATCTGACTATGAGTTTCATAATATAAACTAGTCTCTTGCGACCAGATGGTACACTGCCACATGTACATGTAAAATTACCTTTTTAAGACCTGCTTGAAGTGGCATCGCAAGATGAGATTACATATACTAGCAGTGGCAGTAGAGATATTATCATAGCTTGAATGGCAGAAGTGCAAACACATTTTCCATCTTGCTCTGCTGTAGATAATATATATATATTATATAGAAGAGATCGAATTGTGTTTGGTAACTGCAATAATCAAATAACTATCAACGGTCATATTAGGCATTCAGGTAAGCCAGGCTATGTTACGGCCAACATTCCCATCCCTGGCACAAAGGAATTTTTATCCAGTGGAATTACAAAGGATTGGTGTTAGTATGTAGGAGGAAGCAGACACACTAAAGTTGCCACATGCTCTTAAGATTGTTAACGAGGTGACTGGACTGAGCTAGATATTTTCACCAAAGACACAGGTTGTTGCGTTCGGACTCGAAGAAGGCGACCAAATACACAAATAAGCAGAGGTACTGGGAAAATGAGAAGCAGATAAAGTTGCAGCCAATTTATGATTTATGATAAACTTGGTAAAGAATATGCTGCAGTCGTCCTACATGGATGTCATGCTGTTACTGAAGGTGACGCAACGGAACACACCTGTGGTATTGGTAAGAAGACTGTACTTAAACCCTGTATAAATCCTTCTCCAGGGCTCTTTGAAATGCTTAGTCAGCTTGGTATCGGTGATGCGCTAGGACTTGAGACAGTTGAGAGGTGCGAAGAGTCCCACTGTACTGCACTGTTATTGAGTGCAAAGGATATTTCTTCAAGTGACGCTGCTACTCTCCAACGGAAAAAGTTCAAACAGTTGTCTGGTACCAAAGAGGTCGACAAGCTTCGACGTACATATGTGGAAACAGCATACACTCAGACCACATTGCCAAGGAAATCTATGGATTAAAAAAACTGAATCAATTCCAACGAGTCCTGATCTCTGCAAATTGGGTTGAATGAAGGAGGAAATAGAGTTTTGTGTGTGCACGCACACACGCACACACTACACACACAAGCTATATATCGGGGATGTCCACCTCCATCAAATCTACCATCTCCAGCTTATTGAGTATCTACTGGGGAGACCAGATCAGCTTTTACCTGTTCCAGATGTTTCCATCTCCTTGCATAATCCACTTCATTGGCTTAACTGGTAGTGTTTGTGTGACTCTTTATCTCATCAATCCCACCCGCCTGGATTCATGAAGGGGAAATTATCGATGGAAACGCAGGAAACCTCCGGAATTCTCATGGCCAGAAACAGGAGATCCTGCGCCATTTATGACTGCACTGATTCACAGCTTTAGTTTTGTTTTATCTGACATGTAGCCAGTGATATTGTCTCAGTCTTCAAACACATTTTTCCTGTTGCAAAATTACTTTGAACTCTCTAATGAATGTCCAGCAGAGCCAGACTTTGATTATTATCTACTAAGAAATTAATAAACCAAAATAACAATACCATTTCACACACTATCTGTAACAGTGCACTGTCAGCACCACAAAGTCGTGTCTCACGTTCGCATAGTCAAGTTCTAATAATCGGAGGCAGACATTTAAGAAGCACTTGTGTTTCAAGCCACCCAAACGCCCATATCATCTATATGACAATGAACTTGGTGTTAGGAGCCTGTGTCATCGTGTATGCGTCATACAAATTGAGGTTCCTAGGATACAGACCAGTTAGGTTTTGCTATTTTCATTTGCCAAGGAATGTACATCTGTTTGCTGACGTCGGTCTGCCCATGGACCAGCATTCCATTTAGTTCCAAGCCCAGAGGTTAAGACTCAAATGAGGTAGCACTACTATTCGAACTGGTTCATCAGGTTGTTAGCCAATTAGATTGGTTTGCTTAGCAGACTGGTTGTTGGTTGGACAAAACTGTAAATCGAGCTAGTAACTGCCTGCACAGTTATATTTGTTTGGAGAGTAATAATTTGTCTTACATGTAGAACAGTCTCATGAAAATATCACAGCGCTCCACCTTGAAAACGACAAATAAGAATGCCTTGTTCGTGGTTACCAGAATTTGAGTAAACGTTTTGTTTGGTATTCTGGTGTTTTCATCATTACCTCGCCTGTGATCGCCATTAAGATTATCTGATCCTTGGTTTATTTTCTTATTACAGTAAACAGCTGCATTTGCTTAAGTGCGCTTATCTACCCCCTAGGCAAAACCTGAAACTTGTTTGGTCAAAGATTCTAACAGGACCTGAACACCTCTCGAATATGTAGCGTTTTCACATATTCCACTGGTGTGACCTTTACCAATGCAGACTTTAGCGGTATTTCACCTTCACTATTGTTATTTGAGTTGGTACTAATGGTTCCAGTACAATCTGCGGAGGAACCAGTTTCACCCTAATAAAGACACGTATCTTCAGTCTCTGTTACTTCCTTGGCATGTTCTATATTCCATTCAAAGTTGTTCCATCCAACTATCATATTCCTTTTCATTTAGTTGCTACTTGGTAATAGTAGGATATGCCTCGGAAGCCATCCACCCTATTCAGCTTACCAGCTCTTGGGAATTCTCCTCTGAGGATAATCGGGATGTTTTTGGATTGCACTACATAATCGGACTAGGCCTCACGTCCTTCTACCTACCAATGGTAAGTTGGCATGACCACGTGCAAATGCAATTACAGGTCAGCCAATATGTGCAGAGCCTAAACTTTTTTATGGGACATGAAATACACTCTTGTATCCTGATCTGTCCAAAGATTATCTCTAGTGATTATTTCAAATTGCCCTGTGTATTTTACCATAACATTTGCCGTTGTATATGCAGGATGGCGAATTGGTAGGGCCAATCTTCTATGTCTACAAGTTTCTCCCTCCGAACCTGTTTCACCGCTACCTAGTGAGGACCCATGCCATCCCATCATCGACCATTAAAGTCTTTTATTTCCACTCTCGTGAGAACGTCTAGTGGTTTTTGTCGTCAATCCATAACATCCGGAGAGGTTCCCCTGTCCTGAGGATACAGACTTTTGCATGCTCTCATTATCACATGTTCTCTGGATTGGTACTAATAACGTTGTTTGAATCTTTTATTCTGAATAACATTGGTGGAATAAGTTGTTATTTTGGCATTTGTTGTGATTTGTTTCATTCGGAGTGATTGTTTATCATCCCATTCAAATCTGATCACAGATCCTACATTAACCAGACTCCTGAAATTGTATATACTGGGCATGGGGTAAGTAACCACAAAGTTACTCAGACCAGTAAACCAGTCTTTTAGGCTCTGTGTCATCTTCCTAAGAAGTTTTCATTCTCGTCAATCTTCCTTGGCTTACAAGATCTATGTCTGTGGCAGAACAGGTGGCACTTTATCTTTGACATAAGTTAAAGCTAGAACCGTCCTCCTGGTTTATTCTGAGCTCCACATCATACGTCACAGGTTTGGATATTCGGTAGCGTGGCCGTTGTTGCGGCCAATAGGGTTATAATATATTCTACATGATTCTCTTGGTAAAGGGACTGTGGTCAACATCTCTGGTTGACAGCATGATCGTACTAAACTAATTCTCCAACAGCTGATAGCTGAATGAATGATTGGTAGTGCCTGCAGTACAAATTTTCTCATATGGAGTTGCTCTAAGATGTGTTGCATGTAAGATACTAGTTACCTGGGCTTCGTTTCCTCTTGGAACCATGAGAAAGACCGTTCTATATTGATACGATTGCCAGTGTCAGCACACCATCTCTAGAACCAGATTATCATAGTTGATGCTTACTTAAGAATTACTTAAGACAACTGACCCTGTGGAATCTTGCTGCCAGATGCTCATTTCCACAGTTACAGCTAGATAAGGTCACTCACACGCGAACACATATATGCCAAGACTGTTCATTATATACCAGCACTATGTTTGGTATCCAGTAAGTGAGGACAGAGGGTGTACCAGTGCTGTGTTGCATGGTTTCCTGACCTTCCCATGTTGACCCATTAAAATCATGGATTGAAGTGCTATATCCCCCGTCCCCTGCACTTGAAATACACACTCGTGCACGCATGCACGCGTGTACGCACACACGCACACATGCACACACACACGCGTACACACGCGTACACACGCACAGGCACCCGCACACTCACACACACACACACGCACACACGCACGCACGCACGCACGCACGCACGCACGCACGCACGCACGCACGCACGCACGCACACACACACACACACACACGGACGCACACATACACGCACGTGCGCGTGCACGCACATTCGCGCACATGCATAGCAAGACTGTTAATTTTACACAATCACTAAGTTTGATATCCAGTAGTGAGGACAGCATAAGTACCAGCGCTGTGCTGCGTGGCTTCCCCAACTGCCCAGGATGGCCCATTAAGATCATGTATTGAAGTGATAGCAACCAGTGGGCCACTAATTCAATTTATGAAGTCTAACAACCGTTGAAGTGTGACAGATGCGTATCTTCATTAGATGAATCAGCCTCACTAGCAGATGAACAAGTCTATATCAACTGGTTATACAAGTTGTTGTAGGTACTACTAATGAATCGCTCCATAAGTTGGCCTCGAAACTCCCTCCTAGTACGATGAGTCCCCCCCCCCACACACACTCTAGAGGTTTAACTATAACATGGCTCTGTTTGGTCTCGATGTCTAGTTAACATCTGGAGGGCCTAACTAGCATCTCCGATCTAATAGTAATTCTTCTTTGTGGAGAGTACCGGTGTGAAATATGTATTTAGGATGGATAGGTCCATTTCGCAGGTCTCTGCCAATAGGTTGGCATGCACATCCCACGTACCATTGCAAGTTGCCGTCCAATAAATGGCTGTAGTATTTAATGCTACAGTTTCCGTTATTACATTTTCTATAGGACTTTGACGCTGCCTATGATGATAATTAACCAGATATCCTAATCTATAGATTGCTGTGGGTGGGACCCAATACCGAGAAGTTCGCCAGATAAATTGTCGGGCATAGAGCCTAAACCAGAACGGAGAATGAACCAACCAACTAAGTGTCATATGAGAGTAAGTTGGGAAGGAAAGACTGAGCAAAAATTGATACAGACAAACTAGTAACCGGTGAAATACCATCGGACATGAAAGATGAGTAACCAGTTTTCTCATTCACCACTTCTTAGAAACTAGTCCACAGGGAGACTGGAAACCCAGGTGAAAACAACCTATCAGATGATTCCACTGTCACCATTGGTGGTGTTGCAAGGTCTAACCATTGACACAATTCTGGTGGATAACCTTCCACTACGGCCACGGATAAGCACATAGTCAGATAACCAGATCTTCACATTATAACAATATCATCGATATTTATTGTCTTCTATATTAATCATAAAAGGCATCTGAATTATCTCAAACCAAATTCTCGACATCAGCAACAGAGGTATACATTAAGATATACAGTGGATCAGAAGCCACATTATGACCTAGTAAGCTAACCAGATGTACCCCTGCCAGAACTGCCAGAACTGAATGACAATGGTGCTTTCCATTAGGCTGTCAAACTTAATGGAAATTTGGAATCTCTTTCCATTGATTCCCATTGCTTCTCATTTAAATCATCGTCAGTGCTTGCATATTTGTATTACTTTCTGTATTTCCATAGCACTGCTTTTCCGAAATTCTCACGTCAACATGAGTTTGTCCGGCTTTTACCAATATTATATCATTTCTTCAATAACCTAGACAAGGCTGTCGAACTTTGAGTACAAGATATCGAGGGGCCAAATGATCTCACGAAAGCAAATGCCATACTAATTTTTCTCTTCACACAGTTTTCAGGCCTACAACTTAGTGTCTTTTGGTGGTGTGCGTTAACCCGTCAATATATAACTATAACCAACATCCTGTATAAAATATTCAACCCATCCGGTTATATTTTACATTTCCAGATCTGTCATGATCAGGATTAATGGACCAAACCTAGAAAACTTGCCGTGGCGTACG
>JAVVLW010003684.1:0-13837 GCA_034401795.1 Chaetoderma sp. LZ-2023a
ATTTTGACACGGTTTGACGTAAATCTGTCCAGAAATAACGAAAAGAACCACCATTGTGGATGGCGACCAGACAGATGGATGGACAGGGGGGATCGCAATAGCTCAGCTGACTGAGTCAGATGAGCTAAAACCAGAACAAAACAGAATCAAAATAAAAACAAAACAGTCCTATAGTGTATCTATAAGTTTATCTCATTTTTGTTTTTCTGTTTTTCTTCAGTTCTATTCGGTTTATGTTTTGTATATGTTCACTGGAATTTTCAAATTTGTTTTGAGTAGTACTGTATTCGGCAAAAGTTGAGTATTTCTTTAACTATATCTGCACAAATGAACTCCTCTTTAGTCTTTAACAAGGGTGCTTAACAGACCTGCTCCAGCAAGACCACCTATTGCGGTACCACTAGGAATTTCATGACAACGCATGTGCATTAGGAAACCGCCGGTATTTAGTAACCAGGGCCCATGTTCCTGAAGCGCTCGTTATGTTAGCGATATCGTTACCCCATACTAAAGCAATGGGTGTAATGATATCACTAGCTACCAATAGCTTCGGGAACATGGGCCCCGATTTGTTACTCATGAAGGTGGTCATATACGACAGGTTAGGTTGTATATGTATTAACAATAAAACAGACTTCTTACCTGCTTATTATCACATTGCTTATGTGGAGATAGCTTGGTTCCTGTCTTCATATCAATCCACAATAATACGCTATTCAAGCCATGCTTTCTCATATCTTAAAGAGGACAAAGCAAGACAATATATATATATATATAAATATTATATGCTATAATTGAGTGTACTACAAGCA
Organism: Chaetoderma sp. LZ-2023a; assembly: GCA_034401795.1. NCBI lineage: Eukaryota > Metazoa > Mollusca > Caudofoveata > Chaetodermatida > Chaetodermatidae > Chaetoderma > Chaetoderma sp. LZ-2023a. The sequence goes on from JAVVLW010003684.1 coordinate 813, forward strand.
AATACAGACTTCTGAGTGCACATATAGGCAACCCTGTCCATAGTGGATATTAGATTTTGGGGTGAAAAGATGAAAAACATCTTATGAAACCACCATCATATGGCACCAACGCTATTACCACAGAAAATGGATTTTAATAAGCGACCAGCTCTCTTTAGTTGACTACTTTTTGATTGTCCATGTCATCTTCTTTCGCAATACATTTCATATTTATCACATGAAGAGAAAATTATCTTTGACATGTGTTCGGCGGAAACTCACACTTACATCGCTCTGGCTTGCGTGTAGGTGACTGGTAGACTACTAAAGATGAATAAAGGTGTAATGGTTAAGCTGGCAAAAAACGGCTTTTACAGTGCTCTTGAGAAATGTCCATTTGCAGCCTCAGAGAATACTAATTGAGCCAGTGATTCAGTGGTAAATTTTCATAAAAATAGCCTCCACTTGGCCTGCAAATGGGTATAAACTAAGGAAAAACTCCAAATTTTCTAGAAAAATCTTGACCATTAAAGGGTCACCAAATTACAACTCAAAGCAACTTATTGTTGTCAAGAGATCACCTGACTATAGTGGTTAATGATTTTTCCCTAAGGTGGTCGCTTAAAACAGGTTTCACTTTATTGATTTCAATTGAATAAATTCACAATTACCTAGATAGTAGATTATGTCACAAAACTGACATAGAAGTGAGATGAGTGATATCATGCAGCATGAAATATAAAGAAGCATTTAATGCGACTATTTAATCGTTTACCACCCAAGCCACTTCTGCGCTGGTGTTGGGCAATGTTCATTTGCAGACTATTCAATACCCAAGCAAGTCATACTAGTCATACATTTTTTTTAATTATTTTCTTTTTATCTGCAAACGGAGATTTTCTCTGAGAAAATTTAAATTTTCTTGAACAAATTTGATGGTTAAACGTGGCTACTAAAAAACTTACAGCTATGGTCCATAGAATTTTAGAAATCCTGTCACTCCAACTATCTAACGTAATATATACACCTGTGCAAAAGTTAAGCACCACCCTATTTTTACGCACATGCGAGGGTATATTCATGTGCTATGAAGAAAGCAATAGCATAAACATTTATGTACCCATCCATCTTAGTGCAAGAGGTAATAATGCAACTAGAGGAATGCTGATTATGATGGTGGGGAAACACTGTATGTTTTTGTTTGAACTTGAAAACGAGGCCTGAATATGGTTACGTTGACACAACTGACAACTATTGCCCTACAGTTGACACACGTGGCTAGATTGTCATTAATGGTGTCTGAAAACGAAGTTTAACATCTGTGCACGAGTTTGAGACTGTCATTATTAATACCGGGTATATCCACCTTGTGCCTGGATGACGGCCTGGACACGACGTCTCATGCTGGTCACCAACCGACTGATACGGCATTGTGGTATTCGTTGCCATTCAAGATGGAGTGCGTCTGTTAATTCCTGTAGGTTCTGCACAGGAGGATCCCTCCTTCTCACCATGTTTCCCAGAATGTCCCAGATATGCTCAATAGAGTTCATGTCAGGGCTCCTTGCTGGCGATGGTAGGGTTTCGATGGCATTCTGGCGGAGGTATTCATGCACAGCTCTAGCACGATGTGGTCGGGCGTTGTCATCCATGAATATAGGGTGGGTTCCAGGTGCATGATTTACAAAATGAGGGACCACAACTCTATCCAGTATGGAATCTTGATATCTTTGTCCATTTAGTGTTCCAGGTAGTCAACAGATCCAGCTTACAATCAAATGAGATGCACCCCCATATCATAACGGAACCTCCACCAAATGGAACTTCTTCCATGATGTTACGTTGGTCGTACGCCGTGCGTCTGGACCTCCATACACGAGTTCGACCATCTGTGGCATGAAGCAGGAACCGACTTTCATCGGACCAGTGTACCCGTCTCCAGGATCTCATGTTCCAGTGTCTTCTTTCGTTGCACCACCTCAGACGCTCCTCTTTGTGGTGTGCAGTGAGGAGAGGACGTCTGACATGTCTCCTAGCTTTCATGCCAGCAGCATACAGTCTCCTTTTGACGGTAGACATTGACACTCTATTGCGCGTTTCCCATTGCTGGCTGAGCACTCTGCTGTTGGTGAATGGAGATCTCCTAACATGGCGTACTAGGGCTCGATCATCACGGGCAGTAGTCTTCTTCGGTCTTCCAGATCTAGGCCTGTCCTTCACCTCGTTAGCTTGCCCATGTTTTGCAATCAAACGACTGATTACAGTATGGTTAATGTTCAGCTGTCTGCCAATCTCTCTGCATGACATACCAGTGGTATGCATGCCTATGATTTGCCATTTCACACGATCACTTAACCTTCGTCTTGCCATAGCGGTTCACAATCAAGAGCTAATTCTCTCTGTACAAATAAACCACGGTCATGAACACAAAATTCCTAATCTTGTCGCCTAAATCTGTATGTAATGTTCTACACCTCAAACTGTACTTTTACATAACTGAACACGTGTGCTGTTTCCCGCCACGCACGGACATCAAGCGGCGTGAAGTCATGCATGCATGCATGTGCATTTCGTACTTGGAATTATGTCAGCTAACGCGGGGACAAAAAGTATGGCAGCCTAGTTGTACCATCATGTTTCTACGTTCTATTGTTTTTGCTGGTGCTTAACTTTTGCACAGGTGTATACATGTAATTTCTATCACACGCTCTCACTATCTCGAGCATCTGTAAACGCCAAAACTGTTTAAGTGATTGGCCGAATTGTTTCTGACAATCGGATTCCCTGGCATGTCATTATGACATGTATGAGCTTTGCCTGGTGCATTCATAGCTGTGATTGGTCAACGATTTACAACAATTGAATTTGTTACCATGACAATATGACGTCGAACAATATTGAAATGTGATGTCATACTACTCATGCACAACTGTAAATCAAGGCATCAATTTCTTGACAAACAGATAGCAGCCATTTAGAGTTTCAATACGAAGATAGACTGGGTCTGCTCTATGGAGTGTAGTCTGTGTAACAGCTTAATGTACATGTAGATGAGTGACACCGAATTCCAAAAGCATCACTGCATTTTCGCTGTCCAACAAACCCTCACACAGTGCCTCAGTTACGCACAGACACAGTGATAAGGTTAACCTAAATTTTCAACCAAGAAATACCTCTATCTGAAACAAGCATTGATACGGACAATGGCGACAAAGGAAAATGAGTTTCAAAGTTGGCATGATGAAATACATGGACTGAATGTTTAACCCTTACCACTCGGTGTCAATAATCTATCTTTTACGGCGTCAATAACAAAGAAACTGGAGTCAGTTTTTCAACAATTATGGTGGATGATGTTGCTGTCTATGACAGCAACATCGTCCACCAAATTTGTTGAAAAATCGACAGTAGTTCATCTCTTAATTTAATTTGAAAATTTTGACATCAGAGTGGTACGGGTTAAAGCTAATTTGCTTACATCTGTGCACTTTACGATGTGCCAACAGGAACCAGTTCGACAAGAGAAGAAATGTCCATCTCATTGGCAGCACACACAAGCAAATTAAAAGGCCACAGAAGTAGCAATGATATCTGAAAGAGGAAACACAATTTTATTTAAGTACCAGTAGCACCAAACATTTAAATTTCTATTATTACACAAAATCTGGAGTATTTTGTAAACAATTTAATTGAAGTTCTTACAACGCAAAGCAGTAACAATAACATCAAAATAGCCCTTTAACACTTTACTGGTCAGATTTGGTCAAGAAAATCTAAATATTTCCTTATTGAATGCACATCTGCTGCTAAAGAGAAGAGTATTTTTGCAAATTTACCACTGGAATAACTGGATCGATTATCTAGCCAGCCATTCCAGTGATAAATTATCAAAAATCTTATTTTCTTTACCTGCAGATGGACTTTTCTCAAGACCAGTGCAGAGGTCGGTTTTGGCCGGCTTGACCATTAAAGGGTTAACACTCAAGATGGACAAAAATGGCTTCTGTCGTAGTCTGAAGAAATGTCCATTTGTAGACTGAATAAGATTTTTTTAATCTATCACTGGAATGACGAGCTCGATAACTGAGTCAGTCATTAATGTGGTTAATTTTCAAAAATAACATTCTCTTGGTCTGGATATTGGACATTTTCTAAGAAAAATTTTAATTTTTTTCCCCACAAATTTGAGGATTAAAGTGGAAATGGTAATCTGAGGCTAGTATAAATTGTCCAGGTCTAGCACTGTTTCCGGATTGACCAGTCCTATAGGCTAGCAACAATACGTATCTTAAGTGAACACTAATAACCCTTATACAACAAAGTCATATATTCGGCAAGAAAAGAGATGATATGATAATGGACTCAGTTATTTTGCTACAAGTGCGAGATTATGTATATGGGAACCATAATTATGTGGATGTAATGTAAAAGTGGTATAAACGAAATCTAGGATTTCTTTTTTCACGAGAGAGTTGATACTTACCTCCCTAATACTTTTGATATTGCTAAATATCGGCTTTCACTCAATAAAACACTCAGATTAAAAACAGTTAGGTGCCCCTACTGGGCAGGGAGTCAGAGGTAGTCCGGCGGATGCTCGCCCCACCACCGCGCATGCGCCGACTACTACTTCCTCTGGCTCATTTATTGGCTAACACATGCAACTACCAAGAGCCTGAAGACCGAGCCTCTGTGGGGCGGAGAGGCCGGGTCAGTATCTAGGGAGGTAAGTATCAACTCTCTCGTGAAAAAAGAAATCCTAGATTTCGTTTATTTCACATCAAGAGTATACTTACCTCCCTAATACTTTTGATATTGCCAGAATTCGAAAGTGAATCTGGCGGGAGGGAGGCGAGGTCAAAAGACCAGCTCTTCCCTATACGCTTTCAAGCGTTTAAGGCACTTATGACGTCTGAAACTGTGTGAAAACACAGTCAGGATTTGATAAACCATCGGATAACACAACCGATGCCTGAGAGATGACCGATTTGTCATATGCGCTCCCCCCCCCTCCCTTGGGAGGAAGATTAAATGACCTCAATGTCCTACACGCTCTCTTCGTACTAGTGCTAAGTACTATAGGACAGAGACGAAAAGGCTCCATTTTCGTATACTCTCTCTAAAGAACCACAACCCACATAAACCATCACCATATTAATAACACTGGGTAACGTGACAATACAAAACAATGAACAACACATGAACAAGACTGACCTTGTTGTACTAGGAAGCTGTCATCATGAATCCAGTAGAGAAGGATGATACAGTCCCGACAAGTGGTTGTCACCGTCGCTGAATGGCGAAGTATATAAGCAATGCGGAGGCACTCTTCACAAACATAAAGCGGTTATTGTTTCAAAATCGACAAGGCGAGAGGGTTAGAGGTGTCACGGAGGTAATGGTCTGTAAAACTTGACTCACAGTGCCACTGAGCCACTGACATAATATCATCCACAGGAACCCCACTAAACAGGGCAGTGGATGCCACGACACCGCGGACACTGTGAGCCTTGGCCACGTCAACCTGTCGCCCGGTGGCGGATTTGTGACAAAATTGAATACATTCCACAATCCACCTAGAAATGGTGTCCTTAGACGCCCTACCATGGGGTTCAATATATGACAACCATAACGCTGACTGGTCGGTACGCCACTCAGAAGTACGCTGTTTGTACCGGAGCAGCGCCCGTACGGGGCACCATACTTTAGAATTAGGATCATATCTAGTTAAAGATGGCAAAAAAATAGGCTGACCTGGATATTTCAATGACTGATTCTTAGACAAGAAATTAATCCTAGGTAGAAGCTTAAGGCCTTCCCCTGTAACCACAAAACGGTCAACCTCGGCTGACAAGGCGTGAATTTCACTCCTACGCCTCGCCGAGGCCGCAGCAATTAAAAATACAGTTTTAAGAGTTAACATTTTCATAGAAATGGAACTAAGTGGTTCAAAAGGCTTATCACCTAGTACCTGGAGCACCAGTGATAAACTCCAAGACGGAATCAGTGGAGGATTCCTTGGTCTTAGATTGCCCATGCCTTTAATTAATACATTTAATGTACTTACTTCATCACTCCCCCTATTAGCCAAGCAAGGAATAACAGTCATTAAAGCTGACTTATAACCAGCAATAGAGTTAGGCTTGAGGCTATAGGCATCATATAGGTGACAGAGGAAATCAGCCACTACCTGAATAGATGATTCCATTGGATCAATACATCTTTTTGAGCACCATTCTGCAAATCTGTTGATTTTATAATTATATGCTCTGGAGGCTGACCCCCTCCTGGCTTTGGCCATAAACATGGCCGCTTGCTCAGAAAAGCCCTCCTTAATTCTAGATTCCTTGACAACATCCACGCAGTCAATCGGAACATTGACGGATTGTCGTGAAGGGCCTTGCCCTGGAAGATAAGGTTGTCCATCAGAGGCAGCGGAACCGGATTGCAGACCAGAAGGTCCAGCAGATCCGTATACCACGATCGGCTTGGCCAATCCGGGGCGATCAGAAGCACTTGGCACTCCTGCTACCTGATTTTCTGAAGCACCTTTGGAATCAGGATTGCTGGGGGGAATGCGTATGCATACATTCCCTCCCAGCTGATAGCTAACGCATCTGTTGCGAAAGCGCTTGGGTCTGGAATCGGAGAGACGTACGTCGTCATCTTCGCATTCTTCTTCATTGCGAACAAATCTATGTTGGGTTTCCCCCAATGGTCGAACAGACGATCCGCCACACATTGATTTAGTTGCCATTCCGTGGGTAAAACACTCATCCTTCGGCTCAATGAGTCTGCTAGCAGATTTAACCTCCCCGGAATATGAACTGCTTTCAAGGTGATCCCATGATCCAGGCACCAACAAAGCAGTTTCCATGTCATCATACAGAGACTGGGCGACTTCGTTCCGCCCTGGCGGTTTATGTAAGTCACTACTGTCGAGTTGTCTGAACGAATCAGAACAATCTTGCCCTGAACATTCTTTAAGAAATGTTCCAGGCCCAGGACTACTGCTCTTAGCTCTAGTAGATTGATATGTTCCTTGGACTGATCCAGATCCCAAAGCCCTGATACTGTGGACTCTTCCAGACAAGCTCCCCACCCCTCCATCGATGCATCTGTATACACAGTCACCTGAGGGTGGGGAGGGGTTAGCAAAACCCCCGGCAAGAGATTCTCTGTATTCAACCACCATTGCAGGTGGTGAATCAGAGGCGCCAACACTGACACGTTCGAGTCCAGCGAACCTGAACTCTGGGTCCACTGTGTCATGAGAAACAACTGGATCGGGCGCCTGCGCAAGGCGGCCTGCGGAATGACTGGTTCCAAAGAAACCATCAAGCCCAGCATTCTCAAGTAAACCCGTGCCAGGACATGACGACTGTCGCACACCGACTGTATTACCGAGATGAGTATTTGAACCCTCTCCTGAGTGGGGTACACATACCCCGTCTCCAGATCGAAGAACATGCCCAGGTAAACAAACTTCTGGGATGGAGTTAGCTCTGATTTCGGGAAATTGATCATCCAGCCCAAGTCCGAGAGAGTTTTCAAAACAATCTCCAGATTGGCTGACAATGATTCCCGGGTGTGTGCTTTCAACAGCCAGTCGTCTATGTACGTGTGGACTGCTATGCTTCTCCTGCAGAGGTATGCAGTGATCGCGAGAACCACACGGGTGAAGACCCGAGGAGCCGTGGAAATCCCGAAGGGTAACACCCTGAATTCCCACCGCCGGCCCTGAAATGCAAATCTCAGGAAGCGACGGAAACTCCTCTCTATGGGAATGTGGAAATAAGCATCCTTCAAATCTATTGACGCTGTCCACATTCCTCGCTCTAACCCCGCCAACACCGAGCGCACAGTCTCCATCTTGAAACTGGGCGTCTCTATGAACTTGTTCAATGGCTTGAGGTTGAGAATCGGCCTCCACCCTCCGGTGTTTTTTGTTACTAAGAACAGGGTTGAATAGAAGCCCGGGCACCTCTGTGCCGGCTGAATGGCTTCTTTTAGTATGAGGGAATTTATTTCCTCCTCTATACACAACCTCTGATCCGGATCCCATGGAATAGGAGTCCAGATCGGCGCGAGAGACAGTCGCGATGGCGGGCCTGTCACCCAGTCGGGACGATACCCGACTGAAAGCCATCGCAAGACTAAACGGTCCTGAGTCAACCGCTTCCACTCTGGCAAGTGGGCGGCCAAACGGCCGCCCACCGGTCCACCTAGGGATAGAGGTGGACATAAGGAGGGCCAGAGTGGCACTGTTCTCTCGGCGGGAAACACTGGAGTGGTTCCCACCGCGGTAACCAGGCCATCAGGCCCGATTACCGCGACCAGATCCCCGCGCGCCCCGCCCAGCGCCGCGCGCACCACGGTGCGCGGGCGGCTGTCTGGCTGGGTGCGGCTGGGGAGCCTGCGCCCCCCTCGCTGCTGGCCGAATCGCTCGTGGCCTAGGCCTACGTTGCGACGGTGGCTGGCCTCTGACCTGGCCAGCACCACCTCGAGCCTGCAGAGGACGATACGCAGGGGGTGCCGCGCGAACACGCTCCCGCCGGAGCACCTCAAATTGTTCACGCAGCGCCCTCTGGTTGTTAACCAGAGTGACCGTCTCCTGGAGGTGCCTGCATCCCTCACCTCCAAAGAGACCAGGACCTGTCATAGGCGTCCGCAGCAGCCTATTATACAGGTCCTGGGACGGGCACAGATTGTCAAGCGCAAACGTGCGCCTCGCCCGGACACTTCTGGTCACCGCCCGCGTCAAACAGTCCAAAGCCAGGTTGATACCATCCTGGATGGCTCTCTGGACTGTTACCGGGCTTGGCTGGCGTGATGCGGAGGCCGCTACCACCCCCTGTAGCAGCTGGGAGACGTGGGACAGAGCGGCAATCGACGCCCTCCCACTCTCCTCCGCATCACGCAGCGCGGCATTCGCCGAACGCAACGCGTTCGAGCACAAGACTCCCGTGTCAGAACGGGAGCCCGGCCGCGCATCTTCGCCTAAAGCCGCGCGATCATCAACGCTTGGCTTCGGCACCACACCGTACCGCTGGTAATCCAGGGGCACGATGCGGCAACGCTTCGCCACCTCGCGAGGGGCCTTCGCGAGACGTCCATTAACCTTAATGGACGCCTCCGCCGCTTCGAACATGTCCACGACATGCTCAGCCAGCGGCAGAGATGGCATAGCGGTAGCCGCCGGCCTACCAGCTAACCACGGCCTATGGTCACGCTGGCTAGCCGGCAGCTCCACGGGTAGATCGGGCCGAACACTTACCAGCCACTGGCAAGCGTCCGACCAATCCTCCTCCGTGGCTAACTGCGAGCGCTCTACTAGACGAGGGCCTTCGTCTTCCTCCAGAGCACTCGCAGTTGACGTCGACGGCGGATAAGCTGATACCCCTGGCAAGCCTGGAAAAGCATGCGGGCCCGAGAGAGCAGGCATGCTAAACTCCGCGGCTTGACCAGGAGCAGGCGCCGTGGCAGAGCGTGGGGTAAACACCGCTCTACCACGGGTCTGACCAGCACCAGCAACACCATCGGCAAGCCGAGGTATGCGGTATCCGTGGTCAACAGCACCGCCCGGGGACACCCTCTGGACCGTGAAATCTACTCCTGCGTGAGTAGAACCATGGAACACGTCGCCTGCATTCCCCGCGAGGGGTGCACAGACGTCGTATTCCATGGCCACGTCCTCAGAAGGCGACCCTAGCAGGAGATCCTCTTCTTCCTGGCCAGAAAGATTAGACTCCGGGTCAGCAAAGAGAGCTAACCCGGACTGGCCAGGAAAGGTGCCATAGGAGGCTTTGACACCTTCGGCGCGCGGATACCCGGGGTCTGATGAGCAGACCGCGGGTCCCAGCAACAACCGTTGTCCACGGCCCCTCGGCGCGGCGCCATGCCTGCTGCCAGGGCCTTGGACTGCCCCCAACAAAGGGGCCACCTCTGAATCCACAAACGGACCGGACCTAAAGAGACCGGATTCAGAGGCGGGGATCACCTGCTCGCAAGCAGATGCCGAGGACAACAAAGGAGCTGGCCCAGGGAGCATGCCGCGAAGCAACTCTGGGACCAGATCCTTTATTGTCCTCTGCATCTCTTGCAACATTTCGGACCTGAAGGCCTCCATATCCACCGCGGATGAGGCCTTCTTCTTACCCTTCTTACAACCTTTCTCCTTCTTCTTCCTCTCTTCCTCCATCACCTTCTCCCTTGCCTGCAATGAGAGAAAATCAGACATTAGATCTCCCCCCCCACTGCTTACATACGTCGCACTTCAGCAACGGTCCACAGGGACTGCAGCTGAAGCACAAGTGCGGAACGAAGCGGTTTTTCAGAAACCTCCCGCAGGACGGGCAACCAGGTCTCTGAAACAGGACAAAGGACAGGGACAATGAGCAAGATAGTTAAGGTTAGCGAACTCAAAACCAACTAAAAAGAGAGGGACAGGATCCTCAAGATCGCAAATCAAGAAGAACCAGCCGTGGACAAAACGTTAATTGTTAATAAAGGCCAAGGCCGATTATGACGTCATCACTCTCGTGACTAAAATAATCGATCCGCAACAAGCACCAAGTGCAAGAACGAATTGTATAAGAAAACCGGAACATTCCCGTTGAATTGGCATTTCGAGTACACAACAATCAGATATACAGAGATAACTCCTTCCAATTCTAGCATTGGCAAAAAAGGAAATTATCTCCCCTTTTGTTTATCAATAATTAGATACCTGACACTTGTACAGACAAACCATCCAACGTGATGAACCGGAGAACTCCACCATAGTACGCCTCTACATTCTCTCCACCTAAGGGGAAGGAATTGGATCAAGAGGGCAAAGTGAGAAGACCTTTATAACAGGCCTCCAACTCACTGAACATAGATTTTTGGTTAGATAACCTAACAGTATTAGTAGGAAATGGAACCGTGGTGGAGAGAAAACATATCCTCTTGTGCCGAGAAGTCCATCAAAGCTTCTATGTGATACCTGTGGACAAAAACACAAAGAGAAATGAGACTTATGAAGCACCATGTTGTAAAAAACCAACATAAACAGGCGCTAATCACGGTAAGCGCGAGTCCCGGAAATACATTAAACCGGGACAAAACACGCTAGCATATCAAAGAAATCACCTGATAAAGAGATCCCGCTCCTTCCAAAGGCGAATCCTCCCTTTCCGACATGCTTCCAACGTACAAGAATCGTCAAATGTGAGTAAAAAACAAGGTAACGCGCAGAAAAGTATAGGTAACACAAAACCGCATGTAACCCTTTGCCAATAAATGAGCAAAGAGGAAGTAGTAGTCGGCGCATGCGCGGTGGTGGGGCGAGCATCCGCCGGACTACCTCTGACTCCCTGCCCAGTAGGGGCACCTAACTGTTTTTAATCTGAGTGTTTTATTGAGTGAAAGCCGATATTTAGCAATATCAAAAGTATTAGGGAGGTAAGTATACTCTTGATGTGAAATATTTGTTTGTCAAGGTACCAGTGTATTAGTTAGAATGCCAGCTTTCATATCAAAGTGAAAATGCTGATGTGAGTTACATGTATGTTATCTGCATGTGCACAAGCATAGCAGACAGAATAATGGTACCGATGGAATCATGGTACGACAGCCTATACTGTGTCCATTATAGACAGGTCATTAAAGTCATTCAATGTCACTCATTTACTAAGGTAAATAGCAAAATGATGGAAGTGCCTTGAAGACGAAGTAGCATTTGGCTCCAGAATCAGGTGGTCATTATAGGCAGATCTGACTGAACTGTGGTGCATGTGCCTTGTTTACCTGAGTGAGGTAGTGATGTTCTCCCATTTTATGATTGCATACAGTCTGCATAATCGACGGTTAATGTGCACTAACATACCATAGAGCTGTATCAAGCTGAAAACAAGAGATTAAGTGAAACTCAATATGGGCTTGCAAAACATACATGTTGGAATAATGCTTTATGGGTGACTTTTATTACATGTAGGTATGTGCTAAGAAAAAGTTGAAATCCATTTTCTAAAATGCTTCAAAATTGATCATCATTAACATGAAAATAGAACACTATTTCCCGGTAGAAAGCTTACTACCATGTAGAGCTAATGAATAGTAGTCTTAGCTCAATTCTTAGACATTTTTATAAATTCAATATGGATCCTTAAGATTGACAAAAACATTTCCGAATAGATATTCTGAAAACTAGCACAATAGACTTCTTCCAGCCAAGTTTGTTTGAAATCAGCCCTGTGGTTCTTGAGTTAGTCTTTTAACCTATTAGACATTAGTATTTCGTAAACGTTTTCAGAAATCCAAGATGACCACTGCAAACAATTGAGCAATCAAGTGTCTGTAGAAAATATGCTGCCTACAACCACATGTCATGTGTTTAAAACAGTCTAACAGTTAACAAATAGACTTTTAGTCTCGCAACGAGAACAAGCGTCAGGCACTCATAGAGTTAGTCAAAGTCTTAGACTAAGTCTTTAGTACACCCAGTTAGCAAATAGTGCACCTGTCAATGGACCTTAACATCTTTAGCTATGCCTGCCCATCTCTAGCTAAGCTCCACCAACACCTCGCTCGTGTTGGGATCGATCGATCTCTGAACACCCTGACTATCAATTTCCAGAAAACTATACAGGTTAGCTGTTTATTAGTTTAAAACTAATTTGATTGGGTGCTGTTGCTGCCCAGCAACAGCGGCCAGTCAAATTAATTTCAAAATATTCAACAGCATTTTCTTAAATAGCAAAAACAATTCGTACGTGTCGGACTATTAAGCGTTAAATACAGGCTTAATAGAATCATTAATGACGTAATGATTATGACATCATCCTACACGCTGCTTAGCTCATTATGACATCATATGACGTCAGATTGATAGATAGATACTCTGGAAAGGTCCATTAAACCATTTTGTGGACTAAATGAAATCACGGATTTCTTTTTTCACGAGAGAGTAGTTATACTTACCTCCTTAACACTCTTATGATATTTCCCAAATATCGACCTTCACGCAATAACCCCATATTAAAAAGGATAGGTAGACAGGTGAC
>JAVVLW010003685.1:0-55206 GCA_034401795.1 Chaetoderma sp. LZ-2023a
TATACAGTTGTCTTGAGGACAGGATATTTATGTCCACTTGTGGTTTATAATGGTAAAACCGGTCAATACTTCCTCTGCAGTTGTCCTTAGGACAGGCTGTTTGTGTCTACTTTTCGTTTATAATGGTAAACCCAGTCAATACCTCCTTTACAGTTGTCTTTAGGACAGGCTATTTGTGTCCACTTGTGGTTTATAATAGTAAAACCGGTCAATACCTCCTCTACAGTTGTCTTTAGGACAGGCTATTTGTGTCCACTTGTGTTTTATAATGGTAAAACAGGTCAATACCGCCTCTGCAGTTGTCTTTAGGACAGGCTATTTGTGTCCACTTGTGGTTTATAATGGTAAAACCGGACAATACTTCCTCTGCAGTTGTCTTTAGGACAGGCTATTGTGTCCACTTGGGTTTATAATGGTAAAACCGGTCAATACTTCCTCTACAGTTGTCTTTAGGACAGGCTATTTGTGTCCACTTGTGGTTTATAGTGGTAAAACCGGTCAATACTTCCTCTACAGTTGTCTTTAGGACAGGCTATTTGTGTCCACTTGTGGTTTATAATGGTAAAACCGGTCAATACTTCCACTACAGTTGTCTTGAGGACAGGCTATTTGTGCCCACTTGTGGTTTATAGTGGTAAAACAGGTTAATACCGCCTCTGCAGTTGTCTTGAGGACAGGCTATTTGTGTCCACTTGTGGTTTATAGTGGTAAAACAGGTTAATACTTCCTCTACAGTTGTCTTTAGGACAGGCTATTTGTGTCCACTTGTGGTTTATAGTGGTAAAACCGGTCAATACTTCCTCTACAGTTGTCTTGAGGACTGTCTATTTGTGTCCACTTGTGGTTTATAATGGTAAAACCGGTATATATTTCCTCGGTAGTTGTCTTTAGGACAGGCTATTTGTGTCCACTTGTGGTTTATAATGGTAAAACAGGTCAATACCGCCTCTGCAGTTGTCTTGAGGACAGGCTATTTGTGTCCACTTGTGGTTTATAATGGTAAAACAGGTCAATACCGCCTCTGCAGTTGTCTTTAGGACAGGCTATTTGTGTCCACTTGTGGTTTATAATGGTAAAACCGGACAATACTTCCTCTGCAGTTGTCTTTAGGACAGGCTATTGTGTCCACTTGGGTTTATAATGGTAAAACCGGTCAATACTTCCTCTACAGTTGTCTTTAGGACAGGCTATTTGTGTCCACTTGTGGTTTATAGTGGTAAAACCGGTCAATACTTCCTCTACAGTTGTCTTTAGGACAGGCTATTTGTGTCCACTTGTGGTTTATAATGGTAAAACCGGTCAATACTTCCACTACAGTTGTCTTGAGGACAGGCTATTTGTGCCCACTTGTGGTTTATAGTGGTAAAACAGGTTAATACCGCCTCTGCAGTTGTCTTGAGGACAGGCTATTTGTGTCCACTTGTGGTTTATAGTGGTAAAACAGGTTAATACTTCCTCTACAGTTGTCTTTAGGACAGGCTATTTGTGTCCACTTGTGGTTTATAGTGGTAAAACCGGTCAATACTTCCTCTACAGTTGTCTTTAGGACAGGCTATTTGTGTCCACTTGTGGTTTATAATGGTAAAACCGGTCAATACTTCCACTACAGTTGTCTTGAGGACAGGCTATTTGTGCCCACTTGTGGTTTATAGTGGTAAAACAGGTTAATACCGCCTCTGCAGTTGTCTTGAGGACAGGCTATTTGTGTCCACTTGTGGTTTATAATGGTAAAACCGGTCAATACCTCCTCTACAGTTGTCTTGAGGACAGGCTCTTTGTGTCCACTTGTGGTTTATAATGGTAAAATATGTCAATACCTCCTCTACAGTTGCCTTTAGGACAGGCTATTTGTGACCACTTATGGTTTATAATGATAAAACATGTCAATACTTCCTCTACAGTTGTCTTTATGACAGGCTATTTGTGTCTACTTGTGGTTTATAATGGTAAAATCGGTCAATACCTCCTCTAAAGTTGTCGTTAGGACAGGCTATTTGTGTCCACTTGTGGTTTATAATGGTAAAACCGGTCAATACCGCCTCTGCAGTTCTCTTTAGGACAGGCTATTTGTGTCCATTTGTGGTTTATAATGGTAAAGCCGGTCAATACCTCCTCTGCAGTTGTCTTTAGGACAGTCTATTTGTGTCCACTTGTGGTTTATAATGGTAAAACTGGTCAATACTTTCTCTACACTTGTCTTGAGGACAGGCTATTTGTGTCCACTAGTGGTTTATAATGCTAAAATCAATCAATACTTCCTATACAGTTGTCTCGAGGACAGGATATTTATGTCCACTTGTGGTTTATAATGGTAAAAACGGTCAATACCTCCTCTGCAGTTGTCCTTAGGACAGGCTGTTTGTGTCTACTTTTGGTTTATAATGGTAAACCCAGTCAATACCTCCGGTACAGTTGTCTTAAGGACAGGCTGTTTGTGTCTACTTTTGGTTTATAATGGTAAACCCAGTCAATACCTCCTGTACAGTTGTCTTTAGGACAGGCTATTTGTGTCCACTTGTGGTTTATAATGGTAAAACCGGTCAATACTTCCTCTGCAGTTGTCTTTAGGACAGGCTATTGTGTCCACTTGGGTTTATAATGGTAAAACCGGTCAATACTTCCTCTACAGTTGTCTTTAGGACAGGCTATTTGTGTCCACTTGTGGTTTATAGTGGTAAAACCGGTCAATACTTCCTCTACAGTTGTCTTTAGGACAGGCTATTTGTGTCCACTTGTGGTTTATAATGGTAAAACCGGTCAATACTTCCACTACAGTTGTCTTGAGGACAGGCTATTTGTGCCCACTTGTGGTTTATAGTGGTAAAACAGGTTAATACCGCCTCTGCAGTTGTCTTGAGGACAGGCTATTTGTGTCCACTTGTGGTTTATAGTGGTAAAACAGGTTAAAAACGCCTCTGCAGTTGTCTTGAGGACAGGCTATTTGTGTCCACTTGGGTTTATAATGGTAAAACCGGTCAATACTTCCTCTACAGTTGTCTTTAGGACAGGCTATTTGTGTCCACTTGTGGTTTATAGTGGTAAAACAGGTCAATACCGCCTCTGCAGTTGTCTTGAGGACAGGCTATTTGTGTCCACTTGTGGTTTATAATGGTAAAACCGGTCAATACCTCCTCTACAGTTGTCTTGAGGACAGGCTCTTTGTGTCCACTTGTGGTTTATAATGGTAAAATATGTCAATACCTCCTCTACAGTTGCCTTTAGGACAGGCTATTTGTGACCACTTATGGTTTATAATGATAAAACATGTCAATACTTCCTCTACAGTTGTCTTTATGACAGGCTATTTGTGTCTACTTGTGGTTTATAATGGTAAAACCGGTCAATACCTCCTCTAAAGTTGTCGTTAGGACAGGCTATTTGTGTCCACTTGTGGTTTATAATGGTAAAACCGGTCAATACCGCCTCTGCAGTTCTCTTTAGGACAGGCTATTTGTGTCCACTTGTGGTTTATAATGGTAAAGCCGGTCAATACCTCCTCTGCAGTTGTCTTTAGGACAGTCTATTTGTGTCCACTTGTGGTTTATAATGGTAAAACTGGTCAATACTTCCTCTACAGTTGTCTTTAGGACTGTCTTTTTGTGTCCACTTGTGGTTTATAATGGTAAACCCGGTCAATACTTTCTCTACAGTTGTCTTGAGGACAGGATATTTGTGTCCACTAGTGGTTTATAATGCTAAAACCAATCAATACTTCCTATACAGTTGTCTCGAGGACAGGATATTTATGTCCACTTGTGGTTTATAATGGTAAAAACGGTCAATACTTCCTCTGCAGTTGTCCTTAGGACAGGCTGTTTGTGTCTACTTTTGGTTTATAATGGTAAACCCAGTCAATACCTCCTGTACAGTTGTCTTTAGGACAGGCTATTTGTGTCCACTTGTGGTTTATAATGGTAAAACCGGTCAATACTTCCTCTGCAGTTGTCTTTAGGACAGGCTATTGTGTCCACTTGGGTTTATAATGGTAAAACCGGTCAATACTTCCTCTACAGTTGTCTTTAGGACAGGCTATTTGTGTCCACTTGTGGTTTATAGTGGTAAAACCGGTCAATACTTCCTCTACAGTTGTCTTTAGGACAGGCTATTTGTGTCCACTTGTGGTTTATAATGGTAAAACCGGTCAATACTTCCACCACAGTTGTCTTGAGGACAGGCTATTTGTGTCCACTTGTGGTTTATGGTGGTAAAACCAGTCAATACCTCCTCTACAGTTGTCTTGAGTACAGGCTATTTGTGTCTACTTGTGGTGTATAATGGTAAATCCAGTCAATAATTCTTCTACAGTTGTCTTGAGGACTGTCTATTTGTGTCCACTTGTGTTTTATAATGGTAAATCCGGTCAATAATTCTTCTACAGTTGTCTTGAGGACTGTCTATTTGTGTCCACTTGTGTTTTATAATGGTAAAACCGGTATATATTTCCTCGGCAGTTGTCTTTAGGACAGGCTATTTGTGTCCACTTGTGGTTTATGATGGTAAAACAGATCAATACCGCCTCTGCAGTTGTCTTGAGGACAGGCTATTTGTGTCCACTTGTGGTTTATAATGGTAAAACCGGTCAATACCTCCTCTACAGTTGTCTTGAGGACAGGCTCTTTGTGTCCACTTGTGGTTTATAATGGTAAAATATGTCAATACCTCCTCTACAGTTGCCTTTAGGACAGGCTATTTGTGACCACTTATGGTTTATAATGGTAAAACCTGTCAATACTTCCTCTACAGTTGTCTTTATGACAGGATATTTGTGTCCACTAGTGATTTATAATCCTAAAACCAATCAATACTTCCTATACAGTTGTCTTGAGGACAGGATATTTATGTCCACTTGTGGTTTATGATGGTAAAACAGGTCAATACCGCCTCTGCAGTTGTCTTGAGGACAGGCTATTTGTGTCCACTTGTGGTTTATAATGGTAAAACCGGTCAATACCTCCTGTACAGTTGTCTTTAGGACAGGCTATTTGTGTCCACTTGTGGTTTATAATGGTAAAACCGGTCAATACCTCCTCTACAGTTGTCTTTAGGACAGGTTATTTGTGTCCACTTGTGGTTTATAATGGTAAAACCGGTCAATACCTCCTCTACAGTTGTCTTTATGACAGGATATTTGTGTCTACTTGTGGTGTATGATGGTAAATCCGGTCAATACTTCTTCCACAGTTGTCTTGAGGACTGTCTATTTGTGTCCACTTGTGGTTTATAATGGTAAAACCGGTATATATTTCCTCGGCAGTTGTCTTTAGGACAGGCTATTTGTGTCCACTTGTGGTTTATAATGGTAAAACAGGTCAATACCGCCTCTGCAGTTGTCTTGAGGACAGGCTATTTGTGTCCACTTGTGGTTTATAATGGTAAAACCGGTCAATACCTCCTCTGCAGTTGTCTTGAGGACAGGCTCTTTGTGTCCACTTGTGGTTTATAATGGTAAAATATGTCAATACCTCCTCTACAGTTGCCTTTAGGACAGGCTATTTGTGACCACTTATGGTTTATAATGGTAAAACCTGTCAATACTTCCTCTACAGTTGTCTTTATGACAGGCTATTTGTGTCCACTAGTGGCTTATAATGCTAAAACCAATCAATACTTCCTATACAGTTGTCTTGAGGACAGGATATTTATGTCCACTTGTGGTTTATAATGGTAAAACCGGTCAATACTTCCTCTGCAGTTGTCCTTAGGACAGGCTGTTTGTGTCTACTTTTCGTTTATAATGGTAAACCCAGTCAATACCTCCTGTACAGTTGTCTTTAGGACAGGCTATTTGTGTCCACTTGTGGTTTATAATAGTAAAACCGGTCAATACCTCCTCTACAGTTGTCTTTAGGACAGGCTATTTGTGTCCACTTGTGTTTTATAATGGTAAAACAGGTCAATACCGCCTCTGCAGTTGTCTTTAGGACAGGCTATTTGTGTCCACTTGTGGTTTATAATGGTAAAACCGGACAATACTTCCTCTGCAGTTGTCTTTAGGACAGGCTATTGTGTCCACTTGGGTTTATAATGGTAAAACCGGTCAATACTTCCTCTACAGTTGTCTTTAGGACAGGCTATTTGTGTCCACTTGTGGTTTATAGTGGTAAAACCGGTCAATACTTCCTCTACAGTTGTCTTTAGGACAGGCTATTTGTGTCCACTTGTGGTTTATAATGGTAAAACCGGTCAATACTTCCACTACAGTTGTCCTGAGGACAGGCTATTTGTGCCCACTTGTGGTTTATAGTGGTAAAACAGGTTAATACCGCCTCTGCAGTTGTCTTGAGGACAGGCTATTTGTGTCCACTTGTGGTTTATAGTGGTAAAACAGGTTAATAACGCCTCTGCAGTTGTCTTGAGGACAGGCTATTTGTGTCCACTTGGGTTTATAATGGTAAAACCGGTCAATACTTCCTCTACAGTTGTCTTTAGGACAGGCTATTTGTGTCCACTTGTGGTTTATAGTGGTAAAACCGGTCAATACTTCCTCTACAGTTGTCTTTAGGACAGGCTATTTGTGTCCACTTGTGGTTTATAATGGTAAAACCGGTCAATACTTCCACCACAGTTGTCTTGAGGACAGGCTATTTGTGTCCACTTGTGGTTTATGGTGGTAAAACCAGTCAATACCTCCTCTGCAGTTGTCTTTAGGACAGGCTATTTATGCCCACTTGTGGTTTATAGTGGTAAAACAGGTTAATACCGCCTCTGCAGTTGTCTTGAGGACAGGCTATTTGTGTCCACTTGTGGTTTATAATGGTAAAACCGGTCAATACCTCCTCTACAGTTGTCTTGAGTACAGGCTATTTGTGTCTACTTGTGGTGTATAATGGTAAATCCGGTCAATAATTCTTCTACAGTTGTCTTGAGGACTGTCTATTTGTGTCCACTTGTGTTTTATAATGGTAAAACCGGTATATATTTCCTCGGCAGTTGTCTTTAGGACAGGCTATTTGTGTCCACTTGTGGTTTATGATGGTAAAACAGGTCAATACCGCATCTGCAGTTGTCTTGAGGACAGGCTATTTGTGTCCACTTGTGGTTTATAATGGTAAAACCGGTCAATACCTCCTCTACAGTTGTCTTGAGGACAGGCTCTTTGTGTCCACTTGTGGTTTATAATGGTAAAATATGTCAATACCTCCTCTACAGTTGCCTTTAGGACAGGCTATTTGTGACCACTTATGATTTATAATGGTAAAACCTGTCAATACTTCCACTACAGTTGTCTTTATGACAGGATATTTGTGTCCACTAGTGGTTTATAATCCTAAAACCAATCAATACTTCCTATACAGTTGTCTTGAGGACAGGATATTTATGTCCACTTGTGGTTTATGATGGTAAAACAGGTCAATACCGCCTCTGCAGTTGTCTTGAGGACAGGCTATTTGTGTCCACTTGTGGTTTATAATGGTAAAACCGGTCAATACCTCCTGTACAGTTGTCTTTAGGACAGGCTATTTGTGTCCACTTGTGGTTTATAATGGTAAAACCGGTCAATACCTCCTCTACAGTTGTCTTTAGGACAGGCTATTTGTGTCCACTTGTGGTTTATAATGGTAAAACCGGTCAATACCGCCTCTGCAGTTGTCTTTAGGACAGGCTATTTGTGTCCACTTGTGGTTTATAATGGTAAAACCGGTCAATACCTCCTCTACAGTTGTCTTTATGACAGGATATTTGTGTCTACTTGTGGTGTATGATGGTAAATCCGGTCAATACTTCTTCTACAGTTGTCTTGAGGACTGTCTATTTGTGTCCACTTGTGGTTTATAATGGTAAAACCGGTATATATTTCCTCGGCAGTTGTCTTTAGGACAGGCTATTTGTGTACACTTGTGGTTTATAATGGTAAAACAGGTCAATACCGCCTCTGCAGTTGTCTTGAGGACAGGCTATTTGTGTCCACTTGTGGTTTATAATGGTAAAACCGGTCAATACCTCCTCTGCAGTTGTCTTGAGGACAGGCTCTTTGTGTCCACTTGTGGTTTATAATGGTAAAATATGTCAATACCTCCTCTACAGTTGCCTTTAGGACAGGCTATTTGTGACCACTTATGGTTTATAATGGTAAAACCTGTCAATACTTCCTCTACAGTTGTCTTTATGACAGGCTATTTGTGTCCACTAGTGGCTTATAATGCTAAAACCAATCAATACTTCCTATACAGTTGTCTTGAGGACAGGATATTTATGTCCACTTGTGGTTTATAATGGTAAAACCGGTCAATACTTCCTCTGCAGTTGTCCTTAGGACAGGCTGTTTGTGTCTACTTTTCGTTTATAATGGTAAACCCAGTCAATACCTCCTGTACAGTTGTCTTTAGGACAGGCTATTTGTGTCCACTTGTGGTTTATAATAGTAAAACCGGTCAATACCTCCTCTACAGTTGTCTTTAGGACAGGCTATTTGTGTCCACTTGTGTTTTATAATGGTAAAACAGGTCAATACCGCCTCTGCAGTTGTCTTTAGGACAGGCTATTTGTGTCCACTTGTGGTTTATAATGGTAAAACCGGACAATACTTCCTCTGCAGTTGTCTTTAGGACAGGCTATTGTGTCCACTTGGGTTTATAATGGTAAAACCGGTCAATACTTCCTCTACAGTTGTCTTTAGGACAGGCTATTTGTGTCCACTTGTGGTTTATAGTGGTAAAACCGGTCAATACTTCCTCTACAGTTGTCTTTAGGACAGGCTATTTGTGTCCACTTGTGGTTTATAATGGTAAAACCGGTCAATACTTCCACTACAGTTGTCTTGAGGACAGGCTATTTGTGCCCACTTGTGGTTTATAGTGGTAAAACAGGTTAATACCGCCTCTGCAGTTGTCTTGAGGACAGGCTATTTGTGTCCACTTGTGGTTTATAGTGGTAAAACAGGTTAATAACGCCTCTGCAGTTGTCTTGAGGACAGGCTATTTGTGTCCACTTGGGTTTATAATGGTAAAACCGGTCAATACTTCCTCTACAGTTGTCTTTAGGACAGGCTATTTGTGTCCACTTGTGGTTTATAGTGGTAAAACCGGTCAATACTTCCTCTACAGTTGTCTTGAGGACTGTCTATTTGTGTCCACTTGTGGTTTATAATGGTAAAACCGGTATATATTTCCTCGGTAGTTGTCTTTAGGACAGGCTATTTGTGTCCACTTGTGGTTTATAATGGTAAAACAGGTCAATACCACCTCTGCAGTTGTCTTGAGGACAGGCTATTTGTGTCCAATTGTGGTTTATAATGGTAAAACCGGTCAATACCTCCTCTACAGTTGTCTTGAGGACAGGCTCTTTGTGTCCACTTGTGGTTTATAATGGTAAAATATGTCAATACCTCCTCTACAGTTGCCTTTAGGACAGGCTATTTGTGACCACTTATGGTTTACAATGATAAAACATGTCAATACTTCCTCTACAGTTGTCTTTATGACAGGCTATTTGTGTCTACTTGTGGTTTATAATGGTAAAACCGGTCAATACCTCCTCTAAAGTTGTCGTTAGGACAGGCTATTTGTGTCCACTTGTGGTTTATAATGGTAAAACCGGTCAATACCGCCTCTGCAGTTCTCTTTAGGACAGGCTATTTGTGTCCACTTGTGGTTTATAATGGTAAAGCCGGTCAATACCTCCTCTGCAGTTGTCTTTAGGACAGTCTATTTGTGTCCACTTGTGGTTTATAATGGTAAAACTGGTCAATACTTCCTCTACAGTTGTCTTTAGGACTGTCTTTTTGTGTCCACTTGTGGTTTATAATGGTAAACCCGGTCAATACTTTCTCTACAGTTGTCTTGAGGACAGGCTATTTGTGTCCACTAGTGGTTTATAATGCTAAAACCAATCAATACTTCCTATACAGTTGTCTCGAGGACAGGATATTTATGTCCACTTGTGGTTTATAATGGTAAAAACTGTCAATACTTCCTCTGCAGTTGTCCTTAGGACAGGCTGTTTGTGTCTACTTTTGGTTTATAATGGTAAACCCAGTCAATACCTCCGGTACAGTTGTCTTAAGGACAGGCTGTTTGTGTCTACTTTTGGTTTATAATGGTAAACCCAGTCAATACCTCCTGTACAGTTGTCTTTAGGACAGGCTATTTGTGTCCACTTGTGGTTTATAATAGTAAAACCGGTCAATACCTCCTCTACAGTTGTCTTTAGGACAGGCTATTTGTGTCCACTTGTGTTTTATAATGGTAAAACAGGTCAATACCGCCTCTGCAGTTGTCTTTAGGACAGGCTATTTGTGTCCACTTGTGGTTTATAATGGTAAAACCGGACAATACTTCCTCTGCAGTTGTCTTTAGGACAGGCTATTGTGTCCACTTGGGTTTATAATGGTAAAACCGGTCAATACTTCCTCTACAGTTGTCTTTAGGACAGGCTATTTGTGTCCACTTGTGGTTTATAGTGGTAAAACCGGTCAATACTTCATCTACAGTTGTCTTTAGGACAGGCTATTTGTGTCCACTTGTTGTTTATAATGGTAAAACCGGTCAATACTTCCACTACAGTTGTCTTGAGGACAGGCTATTTGTGCCCACTTGTGGTTTATAGTGGTAAAACAGGTTAATACCGCCTCTGCAGTTGTCTTGAGGACAGGCTATTTGTGTCCACTTGTGGTTTATAGTGGTAAAACAGGTTAATAACGCCTCTGCAGTTGTCTTGAGGACAGGCTATTTGTGTCCACTTGGGTTTATAATGGTAAAACCAGTCAATACCTCCTCTGCAGTTGTCTTTAAGACAGGCTATTTATGCCCACTTGTGGTTTATAGTGGTAAAACAGGTTAATACCGCCTCTGCAGTTGTCTTGAGAACAGGCTATTTGTGTCCACTTGTGGTTTATAATGGTAAAACCGGTCAATACCTCCTCTACAGTTGTCTTGAGTACAGGCTATTTGTGTCTACTTGTGGTGTATAATGGTAAATCCGGTCAATAATTCTTCTACAGTTGTCTTGAGGACTGTCTATTTGTGTCCACTTGTGTTTTATAATGGTAAAACCGGTATATATTTCCTCGGCAGTTGTCTTTAGGACAGGCTATTTGTGTCCACTTGTGGTTTATGATGGTAAAACAGGTCAATACCGCCTCTGCAGTTGTCTTGAGGACAAGCTATTTGTGTCCACTTGTGGTTTATAATGGTAAAATATGTCAATACCTCCTCTACAGTTGTCTTTAGGACAGGCTATTTGTGTCCACTTGTGGTTTATAATGGTAAAACCGGTCAATACCGCCTCTGCAGTTGTCTTTAGGACAGGCTATTTGTGTCCACTTGTGGTTTATAATGGTAAAACCGGTCAATACTTCCTCTGCAGTTGTCTTTAGGACAGGCTATTGTGTCCACTTGGGTTTATAATGGTAAAACCGGTCAATACTTCCTCTACAGTTGTCTTTAGGACAGGCTATTTGTGTCCTCTTGTGGTTTATAGTGGTAAAACCGGTCAATACTTCCTCTACAGTTGTCTTTAGGACAGGCTATTTGTGTCCACTTGTGGTTTATGATGGTAAAACCGGTCAATACTTCCACTACAGTTGTCTTGGGGACAGGCTATTTGTGTCCACTTGTGGTTTATGGTGGTAAAACCGGTCAATACCTCCTCTGCAGTTGTCTTTAGGACAGGCTATTTATGCCCACTTGTGGTTTATAGTGGTAAAACAGGTTAATTCCACCTCTGCAGTTGTCTTGAGGACAGGCTATTTGTGTCCACTTGTGGTTTATAATGGTAAAACCGGTCATTACCTCCTCTACAGTTGTCTTGAGGCCAGGCTATTTGTGTCTACTTGTGGTGTACAATGGTAAATCCGGTCAATACTTCTTCTACAGTTGTCTTGAGGACTGTCTATTTGTGTCCTCTTGTGGTTTATAATGGTAAAACCGGTATATATTTCCTCGGCAGTTGTCTTTAGGACAGGCTATTTGTGTCCACTTGTGGTTTATAATGGTAAAACAAAAACAGGTCAATACCGCCTCTGCAGTTGTCTTGAGGACAGGCTATTTGTGTCCACTTGTGGTTTATAATGGTAAAACCGGTCAATACCTCCTCTACAGTTGTCTTGAGGACAGGCTCTTTGTGTCCACTTGTGGTTTATAATGGTAAAATATGTCAATACCTCCTCTACAGTTGCCTTTAGGACAGGCTATTTGTGACCACTTATGGTTTATAATGGTAAAACCTGTCAATACTTCTTCTACAGTTGTCTTTATGACAGGCTATTTGTGTCTACTTGTGGTTTATAATGGTAAAACCGGTCAATACCTCCTCTACAGTTGTCTTTAGGACAGGCTATTTGTATCCACTTGTGGTTTATAATGGTAAAACCGGTCAATACATACTCTGCAGTTGTCTTGAGGACTGTCTATTTGTGTCCACTTGTGGTTTATAATGGTAAAACTGGTCAATACTTCCTCTACAGTTGTCTTTAGGACTGTCTATTTGTGTCCACTTGTGGTTTATAATGGTAAAACCGGTCAATACCTCCTCTGCAGTTGTCTTGACGACTGTCTATTTGTGTCCACTTGTGGTTCATAATGGTAAAGCCGGTCAATACCTCCTCGGCAGTTGTCTTTAGGACAGTCTATTTGTGTCCACTTGTGGTTTATAATTGTAAAACTGGTCAATACTTCCTCTACAGTTGTCTTTAGGACTGTCTTTTTGTGTCCACTTGTGGTTCATAGTGGTAAAGCCGGTCAATACCTCCTCTACAGTTGTCTTTAGGACTGTCTATTTGTGTCCACTTGTGGTTTTTAATGGTAAAACCGGTCAATACTTCCTCTGCAGTTGTCTTGAGGACAGGCTATTTGTGTCCACTTGTGGTTTATAATGGTAAAACCGGTCAATACCTCCTCTGCAGTTGTCTTTACGACAGGCTATTTGTGACCACTTGTGGTTTATAATGCTAAAACCGGTCAATACTTCCTCTACAGTTGTCTTTAGGACAGGCTATTTGTGTCCACTTGTGGTTTATAATTGTAAACCCGGTCAATACTTTCTCTACAGTTGTCTTTAGGACAGGCTATTTGTGTCCACTAGTGGTTTATAATGCTAAAACCAATCAATACTTCCTATACAGTTGTCTTGAGGACAGGATATTTATGTCCACTTGTGGTTTATAATGGTAAAACCGGTCAATATTTCCTCTGCAGTTGTCCTTAGGACAGGCTGTTTGTGTCTACTTTTGGTTTATAATGGTAAAACCGGTCAATACCTCCTCTACAGTTGTCTTTAGGACAGGCTATTTGTGTCCAATTGTGGTTTATAATGGTAAAACCGGTCAATACCGCTTCTACAGTTGTCTTTAGGACAGGCTATTTGTGTCCACTTGTGGTTTATAATGGTAAAACCGGTCAATACTTCCTCTGCAGTTGTCTTTAGGGCAGGCTATTGTGTCCACTTGGGTTTATAATGGTAAAACCGGTCAATACTTCCTCTACAGTTGTCTTTAGGACAGGCTATTGTGTCCACTTGTGGTTTATGGTGGTAGAACCGGTCAATACCTCCTCTGCAGTTGTCATTAGGACAGACTATTTATGCCCACTTGTGGTTTATAGTGGTAAAACAGGTTAATACCGCCTCTGCAGTTGTCTTGAGGACAGGCTATTTGTGTCAACTTGTGGATTATAATGGTAAAACCGATCAATACCTCCTCTACAGTTGTCTTGAAGACAGGCTATTTGTGCCTACTTGTGGTGTATAGTGGTAAATCCGGTCAATACTTCTTCTACAGTTGTCTTGAGGACTGTCTATTTGTGTCCACTTGTGGTTTATAATGGTAAAACCGGTATATATTTCCTCGGCAGTTGTATTTAGGACAGGCTATTTGTGTCCACTTGTGGTTTATAATGGTAAAACAGGTCAATACCGCCTCTGCAGTTGTCTTGAGGACAGGCTATTTGTGTCCACTTGTGGTTTATAATGGTAAAACCGGTCAATACCTCCTCTGCAGTTGTCTTGAGGACAGGCTCTTTGTGTCCACTTGTGGTTTATAATGGTAAAATATGTCAATACCTCCTCTACAGTTGCCTTTAGGACAGGCTATTTGTGACCACTTATGGTTTATAATGGTAAAACCTGTCAATACTTCCTCTACAGTTGTCTTTATGACAGGCTATTTGTGTCCACTAGTGGCTTATAATGCTAAAACCAATCAATACTTCCTATACAGTTGTCTTGAGGACAGGATATTTATGTCCACTTGTGGTTTATGATGGTAAAACCGTCAATACTTCCTCTGCAGTTGTCCTTAGGACAGGCTGTTTGTGTCTACTTTTCGTTTATAATGGTAAACCCAGTCAATACCTCCTGTACAGTTGTCTTTAGGACAGGCTATTTGTGTCCACTTGTGGTTTATAATAGTAAAACCGGTCAATACCTCCTCTACAGTTGTCTTTAGGACAGGCTATTTGTGTCCACTTGTGTTTTATAATGGTAAAACAGGTCAATACCGCCTCTGCAGTTGTCTTTAGGACAGGCTATTTGTGTCCACTTGTGGTTTATAATGGTAAAACCGGACAATACTTCCTCTGCAGTTGTCTTTAGGACAGGCTATTGTGTCCACTTGGGTTTATAATGGTAAAACCGGTCAATACTTCCTCTACAGTTGTCTTTAGGACAGGCTATTTGTGTCCACTTATGGTTTATAGTGGTAAAACCGGTCAATACTTCCTCTACAGTTGTCTTTAGGACAGGCTATTTGTGTCCACTTGTGGTTTATAATGGTAAAACCGGTCAATACTTCCACTACAGTTGTCTTGAGGACAGGCTATTTGTGTCTACTTGTGGTGTATAATGGTAAATCCGGTCAATACTTCTTCTACAGTTGTCTTGAGGACTGTCTATTTGTGTCCACTTGTGGTTTATAATGGTAAAACCGGTATATATTTCCTCGGTAGTTGTCTTTAGGACAGGCTATTTGTGTCCACTTGTGGTTTATAATGGTAAAACAGGTCAATACCGCCTCTGCAGTTGTCTTGAGGACAGGCTATTTGTGTCCACTTGTGGTTTATAATGGTAAAACCGGTCAATACCTCCTCTACAGTTGTCTTGAGGACAGGCTCTTTGTGTCCACTTGTGGTTTATAATGGTAAAATATGTCAATACCTCCTCTACAGTTGCCTTTAGGACAGGCTATTTGTGACCACTTATGGTTTATAATGATAAAACATGTCAATACTTCCTCTACAGTTGTCTTTATGACAGGCTATTTGTGTCTACTTGTGGTTTATAATGGTAAAACCGGTCAATACCTCCTCTACAGTTGTCGTTAGGACAGGCTATTTGTGTCCACTTGTGGTTTATAATGGTAAAACCGGTCAATACCGCCTCTGCAGTTCTCTTTAGGACAGGCTATTTGTGTCCACTTGTGGTTTATAATGGTAAAACCGGTCAATACTTCCTCTGCAGTTGTCTTTAGGACAGGCTATTGTGTCCACTTGGGTTTATAATGGTAAAACCGGTCAATACTTCCTCTACAGTTGTCTTTAGGAGAGGCTATTTGTGTCCACTTGTGGTTTATAGTGGTAAAACCGGTCAATACTTCCTCTACAGTTGTCTTTAGGACAGGCTATTTGTGTCCACTTGTGGTTTATAATGGTAAAACCGGTCAATACTTCCACTACAGTTGTCTTGAGGACAGGCTATTTGTGTCCACTTGTGGTTCATGGTGGTAAAACCGGTCAATACCTCCTCTGCAGTTGTCTTTCGGACAGGCTATTTATGCCCACTTGTGGGTTATAGTGGTAAAACAGGTTAATACCGCCTCTGCAGTTGTCTTGAGGACAGGCTATTTGTGTCCACTTGTGGTTTATAATGGTAAAACCGGTCAATACCTCCTCTACAGTTGTCTTGACGACTGTCTATTTATGTCCACTTGTGGTTTATAATGGTAAAACTGGTCAATACTTCCTCTACAGTTGTCTTTAGGACTGTCTTTTTGTGTCCACTTGTGGTTTATAATGGTAAAACCGGTCAATACTTCCTCTGCAGTTGTCTTGAGGACAGGCTATTTGTGTCCACTTGTGGTTTATAATGGTAAAACCGGTCAATACCTCCTCTGCAGTTGTCTTTAGGACAGGCTATTTGTGACCACTTGTGGTTTATAATGCTAAAACCGGTCAATACTTCCTCTACAGTTGTCTTTAGGACAGGCTATTTGTGTCCACTAGTGGTTTATAATGCTAAAACCAATCAATACTTCCTATACAGTTGTCTGGAGGACAGGATATTTATGTCCACTTGTGGTTTATAATGGTAAAACCGGTCAATACTTCCTCTGCAGTTGTCCTTAGGACAGGCCGTTTGTGTCTACTTTTGGTTTATAATGGTAAACCCAGTCAATACCTCCTGTACAGTTGTCTTTAGGACAGGCTATTTGTGTCCACTTGTGGTTTATAATGGTAAAACCGGTCAATACCTCCTCTACAGTTGTCTTTAGGACAGGCTATTTGTGTCCAATTGTGGTTTATAATGGTAAAACCGGTCAATACCGCCTCTGCAGTTGTCTTTAGGACAGGCTATTTGTGTCCACTTGTGGTTTATAATGGTAAAACCGGTCAATACTTCCTCTACAGTTGTCTTTAGGACAGGCTATTTGTGTCCACTTGTGGTTTATAATTGTAAACCCGGTCAATACTTTCTCTACAGTTGTCTTTAGGACAGGCTATTTGTGTCCACTAGTGGTTTATAATGCTAAAACCAATCAATACTTCCTATACAGTTGTCTTGAGGACAGGATATTTATGTCCACTTGTGGTTTATAATGGTAAAACTGGTCAATACTTCCTCTGCAGTTGTCCTTAGGACAGGCTGTTTGTGTCTACATTTGGTTTATAATGGTAAACCCAGTCAATACCTCCTGTACAGTTGTCTTTAGGACAGGCTATTTGTGTCCACTTGTGGTTTATAATGGTAAAACCGGTCAATACTTCCACTACAGTTGTCTTGAGGACAGGCTATTTGTGTCCACTTGTGATTTATGGTGGTAAAACCGGTCAATACCTCCTCTGCAGTTGTCTTTAGGACAGGCTATTTATGCCCACTTGTGGTTTATAGTGGTAAAACAGGTTAATACCGCCTTTGAAGTTGTCTTGAGGACAGGCTATTTGTGTCCACTTGTGGTTTATAATGGTAAAACTGGTCAATACCTCCTCTACAGTTGTCTTGAGGACAGGCTATTTGTGTCTACTTGTGGTGTATAATGGTAAATCCGGTGAATACTTCTTCTACAGTTGTCTTGAGGACTGTCTATTTGTGTCCACTTGTGGTTTATAATGGTAAAACTGGTATATATTTCCTCGGCAGTTGTCTTTAGGACAGGCTATTTGTGTCCACTTGTGGTTTATAATGGTAAAACAGGTCAATACCGCCTCTGCAGTTGTCTTGAGGACAGGCTATTTGTGTCCACTTGTGGTTTATAATGGTAAAACCGGACAATACCTCCTCTACAGTTGTCTTGAGGACAGGCTCTTTGTGTCCACTTGTGGTTTATAATGGTAAAATATGTCAATACCTCCTCTACAGTTGCCTTTAGGACAGGCTACTTGTGACCACTTTTGGTTTATAATTGTAAAACCGGACAATACTTCCTCTGCAGTTGTCTTTAGGACAGGCTATTGTGTCCACTTGGGTTTATAATGGTAAAACCGGTCAATACTTCCTCTACAGTTGTCTTTAGGACAGGCTATTTGCGTCCACTTATGGTTTATAGTGGTAAAACCGGTCAATACTTCCTCTACAGTTGTCTTTAGGACAGGCTATTTGTGTCCACTTGTGGTTTATAATGGTAAAACCGGTCAATACTTCCACTACAGTTGTCTTGAGGACAGGCTATTTGTGTCTACTTGTGGTGTATAATGGTAAATCCGGTCAATACTTCTTCTACAGTTGTCTTGAGGACTGTCTATTTGTGTCCACTTGTGGTTTATAATGGTAAAACCGGTATATATTTCCTCGGTAGTTGTCTTTAGGACAGGCTATTTGTGTCCACTTGTGGTTTATAATGGTAAAACAGGTCAATACCGCCTCTGCAGTTGTCTTGAGGACAGGCTATTTGTGTCCACTTGTGGTTTATAATGGTAAAACCGGTCAATACCTCCTCTACAGTTGTCTTGAGGACAGGCTCTTTGTGTCCACTTGTGGTTTATAATGGTAAAATATGTCAATACCTCCTCTACAGTTGCCTTTAGGACAGGCTATTTGTGACCACTTATGGTTTATAATGATAAAACATGTCAATACTTCCTCTACAGTTGTCTTTATGACAGGCTATTTGTGTCTACTTGTGGTTTATAATGGTAAAACCGGTCAATACCTCCTCTACAGTTGTCGTTAGGACAGGCTATTTGTGTCCACTTGTGGTTTATAATGGTAAAACCGGTCAATACCGCCTCTGCAGTTCTCTTTAGGACAGGCTATTTGTGTCCACTTGTGGTTTATAATGGTAAAACCGGTCAATACTTCCTCTGCAGTTGTCTTTAGGACAGGCTATTGTGTCCACTTGGGTTTATAATGGTAAAACCGGTCAATACTTCCTCTACAGTTGTCTTTAGGAGAGGCTATTTGTGTCCACTTGTGGTTTATAGTGGTAAAACCGGTCAATACTTCCTCTACAGTTGTCTTTAGGACAGGCTAATTGTGTCCACTTGTGGTTTATAATGGTAAAACCGGTCAATACTTCCACTACAGTTGTCTTGAGGACAGGCTATTTGTGTCCACTTGTGGTTCATGGTGGTAAAACCGGTCAATACCTCCTCTGCAGTTGTCTTTCGGACAGGCTATTTATGCCCACTTGTGGGTTATAGTGGTAAAACAGGTTAATACCGCCTCTGCAGTTGTCTTGAGGACAGGCTATTTGTGTCCACTTGTGGTTTATAATGGTAAAACCGGTCAATACCTCCTCTACAGTTGTCTTGACGACTGTCTATTTATGTCCACTTGTGGTTTATAATGGTAAAACTGGTCAATACTTCCTCTACAGTTGTCTTTAGGACTGTCTTTTTGTGTCCACTTGTGGTTTATAATGGTAAAACCGGTCAATACTTCCTCTGCAGTTGTCTTGAGGACAGGCTATTTGTGTCCACTTGTGGTTTATAATGGTAAAACCGGTCAATACCTCCTCTGCAGTTGTCTTTAGGACAGGCTATTTGTGACCACTTGTGGTTTATAATGCTAAAACCGGTCAATACTTCCTCTACAGTTGTCTTTAGGACAGGCTATTTGTGTCCACTAGTGGTTTATAATGCTAAAACCAATCAATACTTCCTATACAGTTGTCTGGAGGACAGGATATTTATGTCCACTTGTGGTTTATAATGGTAAAACCGGTCAATACTTCCTCTGCAGTTGTCCTTAGGACAGGCCGTTTGTGTCTACTTTTGGTTTATAATGGTAAACCCAGTCAATACCTCCTGTACAGTTGTCTTTAGGACAGGCTATTTGTGTCCACTTGTGGTTTATAATGGTAAAACCGGTCAATACCTCCTCTACAGTTGTCTTTAGGACAGGCTATTTGTGTCCAATTGTGGTTTATAATGGTAAAACCGGTCAATACCGCCTCTGCAGTTGTCTTTAGGACAGGCTATTTGTGTCCACTTGTGGTTTATAATGGTAAAACCGGTCAATACTTCCTCTACAGTTGTCTTTAGGACAGGCTATTTGTGTCCACTTGTGGTTTATAATTGTAAACCCGGTCAATACTTTCTCTACAGTTGTCTTTAGGACAGGCTATTTGTGTCCACTAGTGGTTTATAATGCTAAAACCAATCAATACTTCCTATACAGTTGTCTTGAGGACAGGATATTTATGTCCACTTGTGGTTTATAATGGTAAAACTGGTCAATACTTCCTCTGCAGTTGTCCTTAGGACAGGCTGTTTGTGTCTACTTTTGGTTTATAATGGTAAACCCAGTCAATACCTCCTGTACAGTTGTCTTTAGGACAGGCTATTTGTGTCCACTTGTGGTTTATAATGGTAAAACCGGTCAATACTTCCACTACAGTTGTCTTGAGGACAGGCTATTTGTGTCCACTTGTGGTTTATGGTGGTAAAACCGGTCAATACCTCCTCTGCAGTTGTCTTTAGGACAGGCTATTTATGCCCACTTGTGGTTTATAGTGGTAAAACAGGTTAATACCGCCTTTGAAGTTGTCTTGAGGACAGGCTATTTGTGTCCACTTGTGGTTTATAATGGTAAAACTGGTCAATACCTCCTCTACAGTTGTCTTGAGGACAGGCTATTTGTGTCTACTTGTGGTGTATAATGGTAAATCCGGTGAATACTTCTTCTACAGTTGTCTTGAGGACTGTCTATTTGTGTCCACTTGTGGTTTATAATGGTAAAACTGGTATATATTTCCTCGGCAGTTGTCTTTAGGACAGGCTATTTGTGTCCACTTGTGGTTTATAATGGTAAAACAGGTCAATACCGACTCTGCAGTTGTCTTGAGGACAGGCTATTTGTGTCCACTTGTGGTTTATAATGGTAAAACCGGACAATACCTCCTCTACAGTTGTCTTGAGGACAGGCTCTTTGTGTCCACTTGTGGTTTATAATGGTAAAATATGTCAATACCTCCTCTACAGTTGCCTTTAGGACAGGCTACTTGTGACCACTTTTGGTTTATAATTGTAAAACCTGTCAATACTTCCTCTACAGTTGTCTTTATGACAGGCTATTTGTGTCCACTAGTCGTTTATAATGCTAAAACCAATCAATACTTCCTATACAGTTGTCTTGAGGACAGGATATTTATGTCCACTTGTGGTTTATAATGGTAAAACCGGTCAATACTTCCTCTGCAGTTGTCCTTAGGACAGGCTGTTGTGTCTACTTTTGGTTTATAATGGTAAACCCAGTCAATACCTCCTTTACAGTTGTCTTTAGGACAGGCTATTTGTGTCCACTTGTGGTTTATAATGGTAAAACCGGTCAATACCTCCTCTACAGTTGTCTTTAGGAGAGGCTATTTGTGTCCACTTGTGGTTTATAATGGTAAAACCGGTCAATACCGCCTCTCCAGTTGTCTTTAGGACAGGCTATTTGTGTCCACTTGTGGTTTATAATGGTAAAACCGGTCAATAATTCCTCTGCAGTTGTCTTTAGGACAGGCTATTGTGTCCACTTGTGGTTTATAATGGTAAAACCGGTCAATACCTCCTCTACAGTTGTCTTGACGACTGTCTATTTGTGTCCACTTGGGGTTCATAATGGTAAAGCCGGTCAATACCTCCTCTGCAGTTGTCTTTAGGACAGTCTATTTGTGTCCACTTGTGGTTTATAATGGTAAAACTGGTCAATACTTCCTCTACAGTTGTCTTTAGGACTGTCTTTTTTTGTCCACTTGTGGTTTATAATGGTAAAACCGGTCAATACTTCCTCTGCAGTTGTCTTGAGGACAGGCTATTTGTGTCCACTTGTGGTTTATAATGGTAAAACCGGTCAATACCTCCTCTGCAGTTGTCTTTAGGACAGGCTATTTGTGACCACTTGTGGTTTATAATGCTAAAACCGGTCAATACTTCCTCTACAGTTGTCTTTAGGACAGGCTATTTGTGTCCACTTGTGGTTTATAATTGTAAACCCGGTCAATACTTTCTCTACAGTTGTCTTTAGGACAGGCTATTTGTGTCCACTAGTGGTTTATAATGCTAAAACCAATCTATACTTCCTATACAGTTGTCTTGAGGACAGGATATTTATGTCCACTTGTGGTTTATAATGGTAAAACCGGTCAATACTTCCTCTGCAGTTGTCCTTAGGACAGGCTGTTTGTGTCTACTTTTGGTTTATAATGGTAAACCCAGTCAATACCTCCTCTACAGTTGTCTTTAGGACAGGCTATTTGTGTCCAATTGTGGTTTATAATGGTAAAACCGGTCAATACCGCCTCTGCAGTTGTCTTTAGGACAGGCTATTTGTGTCCACTTGTGGTTTATAATGGTAAAACCGGTCAATTCTTCCTCTGCAGTTGTCTTTAGGACAGGCTATTGTGTCCACTTGGGTTTATAATGGTAAAACCGGTCAATACTTCCTCTACAGTTGTCTTTAGGACAGGCCATTTGTGTCCAGTTGTGGTTTATAGTGGTAAAACCGGTCAATACTTCCTCTACAGTTGTCTTTAGGACAGGCTATTTGTGTCCACTTGTGGTTTATAATGGTAAAACCGGTCAATACTTCCACTACAGTTGTCTTGAGGACAGGCTATTTGTGTCCACTTGTGGTTTATGGTGGTAAAACCGGTCAATACCTCCTCTGCAGTTGTCTTTAGGACAGGCTATTTATGCCCACTTGTGGTTTATAGTGGTAAAACAGGTTAATACCGCCTTTGAAGTTGTCTTGAGGACAGGCTATTTGTGTCCACTTGTGGTTTATAATGGTAAAACCGGTCAATACCTCACCTACAGTTGTTTTGAGGACAGGCTATTTGTGTCTACTTGTGGTGTATAATGGTAAATCCGGTCAATACTTCTTCTACACTTGTCTTGAGGACTGTCTATTTGTGTCCACTTGTGGTTTATAATGGTAAAACCGGTATATATTTCCTCGGCAGTTGTCTTTAGGACAGGCTATTTGTGTCCACTTGTGGTTTATAATGGTAAAACAGGTCAATACCTCCTCTGCAGTTGTCTTGAGGACAGGCTATTTGTGTCCACTTGTGGTTTATAATGGTAAAACCGGTCAATACTTCTTCTACAGTTGTCTTGAGGACTGTCTATTTGTGTCCACTTGTGGTTTATAATCGTAAAACCGGTATATATTTCCTCGGCAGTTGTCTTAAGGACAGGCTATTTGTGTCCACTTGTGGTTTATAATGGTAAAACAAAAACAGGTCAATACCGCCTCTGCAGTTGTCTTGAGGACAGGCTATTTGTGTCCACTTGTGGTTTATAATGGTAAAACCGGTCAATAACTCCTCTACAGTTGTCTTGAGGACAGGCTCTTTGTGTCCACTTGTGGTTTATAATGATAAAATATGTCAATACCTCCTCTACGGTTGCCTTTAGGACAGGCTATTTGTGACCACTTATGGTTTACAATGGTAAAACCTGTCAATACTTCCTCTACAGTTGTCTTTATGACAGGCTATTTGTGTCTACTTGTGGTTTATAATGGTAAAACCGGTCAATACCTCCTCTACAGTTGTCTTTAGGACAAGCTATTTGTGTCCACTTGTGGTTTATAATGGTAAAACTGGTCAATACTTCCTCTACAGTTGTCTTTAGGGCTGTCTATCTGTGTCCACTTGTGGTTTATAATGGTAAAACCGGTCAATACCTCCTCTGCAGTTGTCTTGACGACTGTCTATTTGTGTCCACTTGTGGTTCATAATGGTAAAGCCGGTCAATACCTCCTCTGCAGTTGTCTTTAGGACTGTCTATTTGTGTCCACTTGTAGTTTATAATGGTAAACCCGGTCAATACTTCCTCTACAGTTGTCTTGAGGACAGGCTATTTGTGTCTACTTGTGGTTTATAATAGTAAAACCGGTAAATACCTCCTCTGCAGTTGTCTTTAGGACAGGCTATTTATGTCTACTTGTGGGTTATAATGGTAAAACCGGTCAATACTTCCTGTACAGTTGTCTTTAGGCTTATTTATTTGTGTCAACTTGTGGTTTATAATGGTAAAACCGGTCAAAACTTCCTCTGCAGTTGTCTTGCGACTGTCTATTTGTGTCCACTTGTGGTTCATAATGGTAAAGCCGGTCAATACCTCCTGTGCAGTTGTCTTTAGGACTGTCTATTTGTGTCCACTTGTGGTTTATAATGGTAAAACTGGTCAATACTTCCTCTACAGCTGTGCTTGAGGACTGTCTATTTGTGTCCACTTGTGGTTTATAATGGTAAATCCGGTCAATACTTCCTCTACAGTTGTCTTGAGGACAGGCCATTTGTGTCCACCTGTGGTTTATAATGGTAAAACCGGTCAATACCTCCTCTACAGTTGTCTTGAGGACTGTCTATTTGTGTCCACTTGTGGTTTATAATGGTAAAACCGGTCAATACCTCCTCAGCAGTTGTCTTGACGACTGTCTATTTGTGTCCACTTGTGGTTCATAATGGTAAAGCCGGTCAATACCTCCTCTGCAGTTGTCTTGTGGACTGTCTATTTGTGTCCACTTGTGGTTTATAATGGTAAAACTGGTCAATACTTCCTCTACAGTTGTCTTTAGGACTGTCTTTTTGTGTCCACTTGTGGTTTATAATGGTAAAACCGGTCAATACCTCCTCTGCAGTTGTCTTGAGGACTGTCTATTTGTGTCCACTTGTGGTTCATAGTGGTAAAGCCGGTCAATATCTCCTCTACAGTTGTCTTTAGGACTGTCTATTTGTGTCCACTTGTGGTTTATAATGGTAAAACCGGTCAATACTTCCTCTGCAGTTGTCTTGAGGACAGGATATTTGTGTCCACTTGTGGTTTATAATGGTAAAACCGGTCAATACCTCCTCTGCAGTTGTCTTTAGGACAGGCTATTTGTGACCACTTGTGGTTTATAATGCTAAAACCGGTCAATACTTCCTCTACAGTTGTCTTTAGGACAGGCTATTTGTGTCCACTTGTGGTTTCTAATTGTAAACCCCGTCAATACTTTCTCTACGGTTGTCTTTAGGACAGGCTATTTGTGTCTACTAGTGGTTTATAATGCTAAAACCAATCAATACTTCCTATACAGTTGTCTCGAGGACAGGATATTTATGTCCACTTGTGGTTTATAATGGTAAAACCGGTCAATACTTCCTCTGCAGTTGTACTGAGGACAGGCTGTTTGTGTCTACTTTTGGTTTATAATGGTAAACCCAGTCAAGGCCTGCTGTACAGTTGTCTTTAGGACAGGCTGTTTGTGTCTACGTTTGGTTTATAATGGTAAACCCAGTCAATACCTCCTGTACAGTTGTCTTTAGGACAGGCTATTTGTGTCCACTTGTGGTTTATAATGGTAAAACCGGTCAATACTTCCTCTGCAGTTGTCTTGAGGACAGGCTATTTGTGGCCACTTGTGGTTTATGGTGGTAAAACCGGTCAATACCTCCTCTGCAGTTGTCTTTAGTACAGGCTATTTATGCCCACTTGTGGGTTATAGTGGTAAAACAGGTTAATACCGCCTCTGCAGTTGTCTTGAGGACAGGCTATTTGTGTCCACTTGTGGTTTATAATGGTAAAACCGGTCAATACCTCCTCTACAGTTGTCTTGAGGACAGGCTATTTGTGTCTACTTGTGATGTATAATGGTAAATCCGTCAATACTTCTTCTACAGTTGTCTTGAGGACTGTGTATTTGTGTCCACTTGTGGTTTATAATGGTAAAACCGGTATATATTTCCTCGGCAGTTGTCTTTAGGACAGGCTATTTGTGTCCACTTGTGGTTTATAATGGTAAAACAGGTCAATACCGCCTCTGCAGTTGTCTTGAGGACAAGCTATTTGTGTCCACTTGTGGTTTATAATGGTAAAACCGGTCAATACCTCCTCTACAGTTGTCTTGAGGATAGGCTCTTTGTGTCCACTTGTGGTTTATAGTGGTAAAATATGTCAATACCTCCTCTACAGTTGCCTTTAGGACAGGCTATTTGTGACCACTTTTGGTTTATAATGGTAAACCTGGTCAATACTTCCTCTACAGTTGTCTTTATGACAGGCTATTTGTGTCCACTAGTGGTTTATAATCCTAAAACCAATCAATACTTCCTATACAGTTGTCTTGAGGACAGGATATTTATGTCCACTTGTGGTTTATAATTGTAAAACCGGTCAATACTTCCACTGCAGTTGTCCTTAGGACAGGCTGTTTGTGTCTACTTTTGGTTTATAATGGTAAACCTGGTCAATACTTTCTCTACAGTTGTCTTGAGGACAGGCTATTTGTGTCCACTTGTGGTTTATAATGCTAAAACCAATCAATACTTCCTATACAGTTGTCTCGAGGACAGGATATTTATGTCCACTTGTGGTTTATAATGGTAAAACCGGTCAATACTCCCTCTGCAGTTGTCATTAGGACAGGCTGTTTGTGTCTACTTTTGGTTTATAATGGTAAACCCAGTCAATACCTCCTGTACAGTTGTCTTAAGGACAGGCTGTTTGTGTCTACTTTTGGTTTATAATGGTAAACCCAGTCAATACCTCCTGTACAGTTGTCTTTAGGACAGGCTATTTGTGTCCACTTGTGGTTTATAATGGTAAAACTGGTCAATACTTCCTCTGCAGTTGTCTTTAGCACAGGCTATTGTGTCCACTTGGGTTTATACTGGTAAAACCGGTCAATACTTCCTCTACAGTTGTCTTTAGGACAGGCTATTTGTGTCCACTTGTGGTTTATAGTGGTAAAACCGGTCAATACTTCCTCTACAGTTGTCTTTAGGACAGGCTATTTGTGTCCACTTGTGGTTTATAATGGTAAAACCGGTCAATACTTCCACTACAGTTGTCTTGAGGACAGGCTATTTGTGTCCACTTGTGGTTTATGGTGGTAAAACCGGTCAATACCTCCTCTGCAGTTGTCTTTAGGACTGGCTATTTATGCCCACTTGTGGTTTATAGTGGTAAAACAGGTTAATACCGCCTCTGCAGTTGTCTTTAAGACAGGCTAGTTGTGTCCACTTGTGGTTTATAATGGTAAAACCGGTCAATACCTCCTCTACAGTTGTCTTGAGGACAGGCTATTTGTGTCTACTTGTGGTTTATAATGGTAAAACCGGTATATATTTCCTCGGCAGTTGTCTTTAGGACAGGCTATTCGTGTCCACTTGTGGTTTATAATGGTAAAACAGGTCAATACCGCCTCTGCAGTTGTCTTGAGGACAGGCTATTTGTGTCCACTTGTGGTTTATAATGGTAAAACCGGTCAATACCTCCTCTACAGTTGTCTTGAGGACAGGCTCTTTGTGTCCACTTGTGGTTTATAATGGTAAAATATGTCAATACCTCCTCTACAGTTGCCTTTAGGACAGGCTATTAGTGACCACATATGGTTTATAATGGTAAAACCTGTCAATACTTCCTCTACAGTTGTCTTTATGACAGGCTATTTGTGTCCACTAGTGGTTTATAATCCTAAAACCAATCAATACTTCCTATACAGTTGTCTTGAGGACAGGATATTTATGTCCACTTGTGGTTTATAATGGTAAAACCGGTCAATACTTCCTCTGCAGTTGTCCTTAGGACAGGCTGTTTGTGTCTACTTTTGGTTTATAATGGTAAACCTGGTCAATACTTTCTCTACAGTTGTCTTGAGGACAGGCTATTTGTGTCCATTAGTGGTTTATAATGCTAAAACCAATCAATACTTCCTATACAGTTGTCTCGAGGACAGGATATTTATGTCCACTTATGGTTTATAATGGTAAAACCGGTCAATACTTCCTCTGCAG
Organism: Chaetoderma sp. LZ-2023a; assembly: GCA_034401795.1. Classification (NCBI taxonomy): domain Eukaryota; kingdom Metazoa; phylum Mollusca; class Caudofoveata; order Chaetodermatida; family Chaetodermatidae; genus Chaetoderma; species Chaetoderma sp. LZ-2023a. The sequence goes on from JAVVLW010003685.1 coordinate 27,356, forward strand.
TTGTCCTTAGGACAGGCTGTTTGTGTCTACTTTTGGTTTATAATGGTAAACCCAGTCAAGGCCTCCTGTACAGTTGTCTTTAGGACAGGCTGTTTGTGTCTACGTTTGGTTTATAATGGTAAACCCAGTCAATACCTCCTCTACAGTTGTCTTTAGGACAGGCTATTTGTGTCCACTTGTGGTTTATAATGGTAAAACCGGTCAATACTTCCTCTGCAGTTGTCTTTAGGACAGGCTATTGTGTCCACTTGGGTTTATAATGGTAAAACCGGTCAATACTTCCTATACAGTTGTCTTTATGACAGGCTATTTGTGTCCACTTGTGGTTTATAGTGGTAAAACCGGTCAATACTTCCTCTACAGTTGTCTTTAGGACAGGCTATTTGTGTCCACTTGTGGTTTATAATGGTAAAACCGGTCAATACTTCCACTACAGTTGTCTTGAGGACAGGCTATTTGTGGCCACTTGTGGTTTATGGTGGTAAAACCGGTCAATACCTCCTCTGCAGTTGTCTTTAGTACAGGCTATTTATGCCCACTTGTGGGTTATAGTGGTAAAACAGGTTAATACCGCCTCTGCAGTTGTCTTGAGGACAGGCTATTTGTGTCCACTTGTGATGTATAATGGTAAATCCGTCAATACTTCTTCTACAGTTGTCTTGAGGACTGTCTATTTGTGTCCACTTGTGGTTTATAATGGTAAAACCGGTATATATTTCCTCCGCAGTTGTCTTTAGGACAGGCTATTTGTGTCCACTTGTGGTTTATAATGGTAAAACAGGTCAATACCGCCTCTTCAGTTGTCTTGAGGACAAGCTATTTGTGTCCACTTGTGGTTTATAATGGTAAAACCGGTCAATACGTCCTCTACAGTTGTCTTGAGGATAGGCTCTTTGTGTCCACTTGTGGTTTATTGTGATAAAATATGTCAATACCTCCTCTACAGTTGCCTTTAGGACAGGCTATTTGTGACCACTTATGGTTTATAATGGTAAAACCTGTCAATACTTCCTCTACAGTTGTCTTTATGACAGGCTATTTGTGTCCACTAGTGGTTTATAATCCTAAAACCAATCAATACTTCCTATACAGTTGTCTTGAGGACAGGATATTTATGTCCACTTGTGGTTTATAATTGTAAAACCGGTCAATACTTCCACTGCAGTTGTCCTTAGGACAGGCTGTTTGTGTCTACTTTTGGTTTATAATGGTAAACCTGGTCAATACTTTCTCTACAGTTGTCTTGAGGACAGGCTATTTGTGTCCACTTGTGGTTTATAATGCTAAAACCAATCAATACTTCCTATACAGTTGTCTCGAGGACAGGATATTTATGTCCACTTGTGGTTTATAATGGTAAAACCGGTCAATACTTCCTCTGCAGTTGTCATTAGGACAGGCTGTTTGTGTCTACTTTTGGTTTATAATGGTAAACCCAGTCAATACCTCCTGTACAGTTGTCTTAAGGACAGGCTGTTTGTGTCTACTTTTGGTTTATAATGGTAAACCCAGTCAATACCTCCTGTACAGTTGTCTTTAGGACAGGCTATTTGTGTCCACTTGTGGTTTATAATGGTAAAACTGGTCAATACTTCCTCTGCAGTTGTCTTTAGCACAGGCTATTGTGTCCACTTGGGTTTATAATGGTAAAACCGGTCAATACTTCCACTACAGTTGTCTTGAGGACAGGCTATTTGTGTCCACTTGTGGTTTATGGTGGTAAAACCGGTCAATACCTCCTCTGCAGTTGTCTTTAGGACTGGCTATTTATGCCCACTTGTGGTTTATAGTGGTAAAACAGGTTAATACTGCCTCTGCAGTTGTCTTTAGGACAGGCTAGTTGTGTCCACTTGTGGTTTATGGTGGTAAAACCGGTCAATACCTCCTCTGCAGTTGTCTTTAGGACAGGCTATTTATGCCCACTTGTGGTTTATAGTGGTAAAACAGGTTAATACCGCCTCTGCAGTTGTCTTGAGGACAGGCTATTTGTGTCCACTTGTGGTTTATAGTGGTAAAACCGGTCAATACTTCCTCTACAGTTGTCCTTAGGACAGGCTGTTTGTGTCTACTTTTGGTTTATCATGGTAAACCCAGTCAATACCTCCTGTAGAGTTGTCTTTAGGACAGGCTATTTGTCTCCACTTGTGGTTTATAATGGTAAAACCGGTCAATACCTCCTCTACAGTTGTCTTTAGGACAGGCTATTTGTGTCCACTTGTGGTTTATAATGGTAAAATATGTCAATACCTCCTCTACAGTTGCCTTTAGGACAGGCTATTAGTGACCACATATGGTTTATAATGGTAAAACCTGTCAATACTTCCTCTACAGTTGTCTTTATGACAGGCTATTTGTGTCCACTAGTGGTTTATAATCCTAAAACCAATCAATACTTCCTATACAGTTGTCTTGAGGACAGGATATTTATGTCCACTTGTGGTTTATAATGGTAAAACCGGTCAATACTTCCTCTGCAGTTGTCCTTAGGACAGGCTGTTTGTGTCTACTTTTGGTTTATAATGGTAAACCTGGTCAATACTTTCTCTACAGTTGTCTTGAGGACAGGCTATTTGTGTCCATTAGTGGTTTATAATGCTAAAACCAATCAATACTTCCTATACAGTTGTCTCGAGGACAGGATATTTATGTCAACTTATGGTTTATAATGGTAAAACCGGTCAATACTTCCTCTGCAGTTGTCCTTAGGACAGGCTGTTTGTGTCTACTTTTGGTTTATAATGGTAAACCCGGTCAATACCTCCTGTACAGTTGTCTTAAGGACAGGCTGTTTGTGTCTACTTTTGGTTTATAATGGTAAACCCAGTCAATACCTCCTGTACAGTTGTCTTTAGGACAGGCTATTTGTGTCCACTTGTGGTTTATAATGGTAAAACTGGTCAATACTTCCTCTGCAGTTGTCTTTAGGACAGGCTATTGTGTCCACTTGGGTTTATAATGGTAAAACCGGTCAATACTTCCTCTACAGTTGTCTTTAGGACAGGCTATTTGTGTCCACTTGTGGTTTATAGTGGTAAAACCGGTCAATACTTCCTCTACAGTTGTCTTTAGGACAGGCTATTTGTGTCCACTAGTGGTTTATAATCCTAAAACCAATCAATACTTCCTATACAGTTGTCTTGAGGACAGGATATTTATGTCCACTTTTGGTTTATAATGGTAAAACCGGTCAATACTTCCTCTGCAGTTGTCCTTAGGACAGGCTGTTTGTGTCTACTTTTGGTTTATAATGGTAAACCCAGTCAATACCTCCTGTAGAGTTGTCTTTAGGACAGACTATTTGTCTCCACTTGTGGTTTATAATGGTAAAACCGGTCAATACCTCCTCTACAGTTGTCTTTAGGACAGGCTATTTGTGTCCACTTGTGGTTTATAATGGTAAAACCGGTCAATACTTCCTCTGCAGTTGTCTTTAGGACAGGCTATTGTGTCCACTTGGGTTTATAATGGTAAAACCGGTCAATACTTCCTCTACAGTTGTCTTTAGGACAGGCTATTTGTGTCCACTTGTGGTTTATAGTGGTAAAACCGGTCAATACTTCCTCTACAGTTGTCTTTAGGACAGGCTATTTGTGTCCACTTGTGGTTTACAATGGTAAAACCGGTCAATACTTCCACTACAGTTGTCTTGAGGACAGGCTATTTGTGTCCACTTGTGGTTTATGGTGGTAAAACCGGTCAATACCTCCTCTGCAGTTGTCTTTAGGACAGGCTATTTATGCCCACTTGTGGTTTATAGTGGTAAAACAGGTTAATACCGCCTCTGCAGTTGTCTTGAGGACAGGCTATTTGTGTCCACTTGTGGTTTATAGTGGTAAAACCGGTCAATACTTCCTCTACAGTTGTCCTTAGGACAGGCTGTTTGTGTCTACTTTTGGTTTATCATGGTAAACCCAGTCAATACCTCCTGTAGAGTTGTCTTTAGGACAGGCTATTTGTCTCCACTTGTGGTTTATAATGGTAAAACCGGTCAATACCTCCTCTACAGTTGTCTTTAGGACAGGCTATTTGTGTCCACTTGTGGTTTATAATGGTAGAACCGGTCAATACTTCCTCTGCAGTTGTCTTTAGGACAGGCTATTGTGTCCACTTGGGTTTATAATGGTAAAACCGGTCAATACTTCCTCTACAGTTGTCTTTAGGACAGGCTATTTGTGTCCACTTGTGGTTTATAGTGGTAAAACCGGTATATATTTCCTCGGCAGTTGCCTTTAGGACAGGCTATTTGTGTCCACTTGTGGTTTATAATGGTAAAACAGGTCAATACCGCCTCTGCAGTTGTCTTGAGGACAAGCTATTTGTGTCCACTTGTGGTTTATAATGGTAAAACCGGTCAATACCTCCTCTACAGTTGTCTTGAGGATAGGCTCTTTGTGTCCACTTGTGATTTATAGTGGTAAAATATGTCAATACCTCCTCTACAGTTGCCTTTAGGACAGGCTATTTGTGACCACTTATGGATTATAATGGTAAAACCTGTCAATACTTCCTCTACAGTTGTCTTTATGACAGGCTATTTGTGTCCACTAGTGGTTTATAATCCTAAAACCAATCAATACTTCCTATACAGTTGTCTTGAGGACAGGATATTTATGTCCACTTGTGGTTTATAATGGTAAAACCGGTCAATACTTCCTCTGCAGTTGTCCTTAGGACAGGCTGTTTGTGTCCACTTTTGGTTTATAATGGTAAACCTGGTCAATACTTCCTCTACAGTTGTCTTTATGACAGGCTATTTGTGTCCACTAGTGGTTTATAATCCTAAAACCAATCAATACTTCCTATACAGTTGTCTTGAGGACAGGATATTTATGTCCACTTGTGGTTTATAATGGTAAAACCGGTCAATACTTCCACTGCAGTTGTCCTTAGGACAGGCTGTTTGTGTCTACTTTTGGTTTATAATGGTAAACCTGGTCAATACTTTCTCTACAGTTGTCTTGAGGACAGGCTATTTGTGTCCACTTGTGGTTTATAATGCTAAAACCAATCAATACTTCCTATACAGTTGTCTCGAGGACAGGATATTTATGTCCACTTGTGGTTTATAATGGTAAAACCGGTCAATACTTCCTCTGCAGTTGTCCTTAGGACAGGCTGTTTGTGTCTACTTTTGGTTTATAATGGTAAACCCAGTCAATACCTCCTGTACAGTTGTCTTAAGGACAGGCTGTTTGTGTCTACTTGTGGTTTATAATGGTAAAACCGGTCAATACTTCCACTACAGTTGTCTTGAGGACAGGCTATTTGTGTCCACTTGTGGTTTATGGTGGTAAAACCGGTCAATACCTCCTCTGCAGTTGTCTTTAGGACTGGCTATTTATGCCCACTTGTGGTTTATAGTGGTAAAACAGGTTAATACCGCCTCTGCAGTTGTCTTTAGGACAGGCTAGTTGTGTCCACTTGTGGTTTATAATGGTAAAACCGGTCAATACCTCCTCTACACTTGTCTTGAGGACAGGCTATTTGTGTCTACTTGTGGTGTATAATGGTAAATCCGGTCAATACTTCTTCTACAGTTGTCTTGAGGACTGTCTATTTGTGTCCACTTGTGGTTTATAATGGTAAAACCGGTATATATTTCCTCGGCAGTTGTCTTTAGGACAGGCTATTCGTGTCCACTTGTGGTTTATAATGGTAAAACAGGTCAATACCGCCTCTGCAGTTGTCTTGAGGACAGGCTATTTGTGTCCACTTGTGGTTTATAATGGTAAAACCGGTCAATACCTCCTCTACAGTTGTCTTGAGGACAGGCTCTTTGTGTCCACTTGTGGTTTATAATGGTAAAATATGTCAATACCTCCTCTACAGTTGCCTTTAGGACAGGCTATTAGTGACCACATATGGTTTATAATGGTAAAACCTGTCAATACTTCCTCTACAGTTGTCTTTATGACAGGCTATTTGTGTCCACTAGTGGTTTATAATCCTAAAACCAATCAATACTTCCTATACAGTTGTCTTGAGGACAGGATATTTATGTCCACTTGTGGTTTATAATGGTAAAACCGGTCAATACTTCCTCTGCAGTTGTCCTTAGGACAGGCTGTTTGTGTCTACTTTTGGTTTATAATGGTAAACCTGGTCAATACTTTCTCTACAGTTGTCTTGAGGACAGGCTATTTGTGTCCATTAGTGGTTTATAATGCTAAAACCAATCAATACTTCCTATACAGTTGTCTCGAGGACAGGATATTTATGTCCACTTATGGTTTATAATGGTAAAACCGGTCAATACTTCCTCTGCAGTTGTCCTTAGGACAGGCTGTTTGTGTCTACTTTTGGTTTATAATGGTAAACCCAGTCAATACCTCCTGTACAGTTGTCTTAAGGACAGGCTGTTTGTGTCTACTTTTGGTTTATAATGGTAAACCCAGTCAATATCTCCTGTACAGTTGTCTTTAGGACAGGCTATTTGTGTCCACTTGTGGTTTATAATGGTAAAACTGGTCAATACTTCCTCTGCAGTTGTCTTTAGGACAGGCTATTGTGTCCACTTGGGTTTATAATGGTAAAACCGGTCAATACTTCCTCTACAGTTGTCTTTAGGACAGGCTATTTGTGTCCACTTGTGGTTTATAGTGGTAAAACCGGTCAATACTTCCTCTACAGTTGTCTTTAGGACAGGCTATTTGTGTCCACTAGTGGTTTATAATCCTAAAACCAATCAATACTTCCTATACAGTTGTCTTGAGGACAGGATATTTATGTCCACTTGTGGTTTATAATGGTAAAACCGGTCAATACTTCCTCAACAGTTGTCTTTATGACAGGCTATTTGTGTCCACTTGTGGTTTATAGTGGTAAAACCGGTCAATACTTCCTCTACAGTTGTCTTTAGGACAGGCTATTTGTGTCCACTTGTGGTTTATAATGGTAAAACCGGTCAATACTTCCACTACAGTTGTCTTGAGGACAGGCTATTTGTGGCCACTTGTGGTTTATGGTGGTAAAACCGGTCAATACCTCCTCTGCAGTTGTCTTTAGTACAGGCTATTTATGCCCACTTGTGGGTTATAGTGGTAAAACAGGTTAATACCGCCTCTGCAGTTGTCTTGAGGACAGGCTATTTGTGTCCACTTGTGGTTTATAATGGTAAAACCGGTCAATACCTCCTCTACAGTTGTCTTGAGGACAGGCTATTTGTGTCTACTTGTGATGTATAATGGTAAATCCGTCAATACTTCTTCTACAGTTGTCTTGAGGACTGTCTATTTGTGTCCACTTGTGGTTTATAATGGTAAAACCGGTATATATTTCCTCGGCAGTTGCCTTTAGGACAGGCTATTTGTGTCCACTTGTGGTTTATAATGGTAAAACAGGTCAATACCGCCTCTGCAGTTGTCTTGAGGACAAGCTATTTGTATCCACTTGTGGTTTATAATGGTAAAACCGGTCAATACCTCCTCTACAGTTGTCTTGAGGATAGGCTCTTTGTGTCCACTTGTGGTTTATAGTGGTAAAATATGTCAATACCTCCTCTACAGTTGCCTTTAGGACAGGCTATTTGTGACCACTTATGGTTTATAATGGTAAAACCTGTCAATACTTCCTCTACAGTTGTCTTTATGACAGGCTATTTGTGTCCACTAGTGGTTTATAATCCTAAAACCAATCAATACTTCCTATACAGTTGTCTTGAGGACAGGATATTTATGTCCACTTGTGGTTTATAATGGTAAAACCGGTCAATACTTCCTCTGCAGTTGTCCTTAGGACAGGCTGTTTGTGTCCACTTTTGGTTTATAATGGTAAACCTGGTCAATACTTCCTCTACAGTTGTCTTTATGACAGGCTATTTGTGTCCACTAGTGGTTTATAATCCTAAAACCAATCAATACTTCCTATACAGTTGTCTTGAGGACAGGATATTTATGTCCACTTGTGGTTTATAATGGTAAAACCGGTCAATACTTCCACTGCAGTTGTCCTTAGGACAGGCTGTTTGTGTCTACTTTTGGTTTATAATGGTAAACCTGGTCAATACTTTCTCTACAGTTGTCTTGAGGACAGGCTATTTGTGTCCACTTGTGGTTTATAATGCTAAAACCAATCAATACTTCCTATACAGTTGTCTCGAGGACAGGATATTTATGTCCACTTGTGGTTTATAATGGTAAAACCGGTCAATACTTCCTCTGCAGTTGTCCTTAGGACAGGCTGTTTGTGTCTACTTTTGGTTTATAATGGTAAACCCAGTCAATACCTCCTGTACAGTTGTCTTAAGGACAGGCTGTTTGTGTCTACTTTTGGTTTATAATGGTAAACCCAGTCAATACCTCCTGTACAGTTGTCTTTAGGACAGGCTATTTGTGTCCACTTGTGGTTTATAATGGTAAAACTGGTCAATACTTCCTCTGCAGTTGTCTTTAGCACAGGCTATTGTGTCCACTTGGGTTTATAATGGTAAAACCGGTCAATACTTCCTCTACAGTTGTCTTTAGGACAGGCTATTTGTGTCCACTTGTGGTTTATAGTGGTAAAACCGGTCAATACTTCCTCTACAGTTGTCTTTAGGACAGGCTATTTGTGTCCACTTGTGGTTTATAATGGTAAAACCGGTCAATACTTCCACAACAGTTGTCTTGAGGACAGGCTATTTGTGTCCACTTGTGGTTTATAATGGTAAAACCGGTCAATACTTCCACAACAGTTGTCTTGAGGACAGGCTATTTGTGTCCACTTGTGGTTTATGGTGGTAAAACCGGTCAATACCTCCTCTGCAGTTGTCTTTAGGACTGGCTATTTATGCCCACTTGTGGTTTATAGTGGTAAAACAGGTTAATACCGCCTCTGCAGTTGTCTTTAGGACAGGCTAGTTGTGTCCACTTGTGGTTTATAATGGTAAAACCGGTCAATACCTCCTCTACACTTGTCTTGAGGACAGGCTATTTGTGTCTACTTGTGGTGTATAATGGTAAATCCGGTCAATACTTCTTCTACAGTTGTCTTGAGGACTGTCTATTTGTGTCCACTTGTGGTTTATAATGGTAAAACCGGTATATATTTCCTCGGCAGTTGTCTTTAGGACAGGCTATTCGTGTCCACTTGTGGTTTATAATGGTAAAACAGGTCAATACCGCCTCTGCAGTTGTCTTGAGGACAGGCTATTTGTGTCCACTTGTGGTTTATAATGGTAAAACCGGTCAATACCTCCTCTACAGTTGTCTTGAGGACAGGCTCTTTGTGTCCACTTGTGGTTTATAATGGTAAAATATGTCAATACCTCCTCTACAGTTGCCTTTAGGACAGGCTATTAGTGACCACATATGGTTTATTATGGTAAAACCTGTCAATACTTCCTCTACAGTTGTCTTTATGACAGGCTATTTGTGTCCACTAGTGGTTTATAATCCTAAAACCAATCAATACTTCCTATACAGTTGTCTTGAGGACAGGATATTTATGTCCACTTGTGGTTTATAATGGTAAAACCGGTCAATACTTCGTCTGCAGTTGTCCTTAGGACAGGCTGTTTTTGTCTACTTTTGGTTTATAATGGTAAACCTGGTCAATACTTTCTCTACAGTTGTCTTGAGGACAGGCTATTTGTGTCCATTAGTGGTTTATAATGCTAAAACCAATCAATACTTCCTATACAGTTGTCTCGAGGACAGGATATTTATGTCCACTTATGGTTTATAATGGTAAAACCGGTCAATACTTCCTCTGCAGTTGTCCTTAGGACAGGCTGTTTGTGTCTACTTTTGGTTTATAATGGTAAACCCAGTCAATACCTCCTGTACAGTTGTCTTAAGGACAGGCTGTTTGTGTCTACTTTTGGTTTATAATGGTAAACCCAGTCAATATCTCCTGTACAGTTGTCTTTAGGACAGGCTATTTGTGTCCACTTGTGGTTTATAATGGTAAAACTGGTCAATACTTCCTCTGCAGTTGTCTTTAGGACAGGCTATTGTGTCCACTTGGGTTTATAATGGTAAAACCGGTCAATACTTCCTCTACAGTTGTCTTTAGGACAGGCTATTTGTGTCCACTTGTGGTTTATAGTGGTAAAACCGGTCAATACTTCCTCTACAGTTGTCTTTAGGACAGGCTATTTGTGTCCACTAGTGGTTTATAATCCTAAAACCAATCAATACTTCCTATACAGTTGTCTTGAGGACAGGATATTTATGTCCACTTGTGGTTTATAATGGTAAAACCGGTCAATACTTCCTCTGCAGTTGTCCTTAGGACAGGCTGTTTGTGTCTACTTTTGGTTTATAATGGTAAACCCAGTCAATACCTCCTGTAGAGTTGTCTTTAGGACAGGCTATTTGTCTCCACTTGTGGTTTATAATGGTAAAACCGGTCAATACCTCCTCTACAGTTGTCTTTAGGACAGGCTATTTGTGTCCACTTGTGGTTTATAATGGTAAAACCGGTCAATACTTCCTCTGCAGTTGTCTTTAGGACAGGCTATTGTGTCCACTAGGGTTTATAATGGTAAAACCGGTCAATACTTCCTCTACAGTTGTCTTTAGGACAGGCTATTTGTGTCCACTTGTGGTTTATAGTGGTAAAACCGGTCAATACTTCCTCTACAGTTGTCTTTAGGACAGGCTATTTGTGTCCACTTGTGGTTTACAATGGTAAAACCGGTCAATACTTCCACTACAGTTGTCTTGAGGACAGGCTATTTGTGTCCACTTGTGGTTTATGGTGGTAAAACCGGTCAATACCTCCTCTGCAGTTGTCTTTAGGACAGGCTATTTATGCCCACTTGTGGTTTATAGTGGTAAAACAGGTTAATACCGCCTCTGCAGTTGTCTTGAGGACAGGCTATTTGTGTCCACTTGTGGTTTATAGTGGTAAAACCGGTCAATACTTCCACTACAGTTGTCTTTAGGACAGGCTATTTGTGTCCACTTGTGGTTTATAATGGTAAAACCTGTCAATACTTCCACTACAGTTGTCTTGAGGACAGGCTATTTGTGTCCACTTGTGGTTTATGGTGGTAAAACCGGTCAATACCTCCTCTGCAGTTGTCTTTAGGACAGGCTATTTATGCCCACTTGTGGATTATAGTGGTAAAACAGGTTAATACCGCCTCTGCAGTTGTCTTGAGGACAGGCTATTTGTGTCCACTTGTGGTTTATAATGGTAAAACCGGTCAATACCTCCTCTACAGTTGTCTTGAGGACAGGCTATTTGTGTCTACTTGTGGTGTATAATGGTAAATCCGGTCAATACTTCTTCTACAGTTGTCTTGAGGACTGTCTATTTGTGTCCACTTGTGGTTTATAATGGTAAAACCGGTATATATTTCCTCGGCAGTTGTCTTTAGGACAGGCTATTTGTGTCCACTTGTGGTTTATAATGGTAAAACAGGTCAATACCGCCTCTGCAGTTGTCTTGAGGACAGGCTATTTGTGTCCACTTGTGGTTTTTAATGGTAAAACCGGTCAATACCTCCTCTACAGTTGTCTTGAGGACAGGCTCTTTGTGTCCACTTGTGGTTTATAGTGGTAAAATATGTCAATACCTCCTCTACAGTTGCCTTTAGGACAGGCTATTTGTGACCACATATGGTTTATAATGGTAAAACCTGTCAATACTTCCTCTACAGTTGTCTTTATGACAGGATATTTGTGTCCACTAGTGGTTTATAATCCTAAAACCAATCAATACTTCCTATACAGTTGTCTTGAGGACAGGATATTTATGTCCACTTGTGGTTTATAATGGTAAAACCGGTCAATACTTCCTCTGCAGTTGTCCTTAGGACAGGCTGTTTGTGTCTACTTTTGGTTTATAATGGTAAACCCAGTCAATACTTCCTCTGCAGTTGTCTTTAGGACAGGCTATTGTGTCCACTTGGGTTTATAATGGTAAAACCGGTCAATACTTCCTCTACAGTTGTCTTTAGGACAGGCTATTTGTGTCCACTTGTTGTTTATAGTGGTAAAACCGGTCAATACTTCCACTACAGTTGTCTTGAGGACAGGCTATTTGTGTCCACTTGTGGTTTATGGTGGTAAAACCGGTCAATACCTCCTCTGCAGTTGTCTTGAGGACCGTCTATTTGTGTCCACTTGTGGTTTATAGTGGTAAAACCGGTCAATACTTCCTCTACAGTTGTCTTTAGGACAGGCTATTTGTGTCCACTTGTGGTTTATAATGGTAAAACCGGTCAATACTTCCACTACAGTTGTCTTGAGGACAGGCTATTTGTGTCCACTTGTGGTTTATGGTGGTAAAACCGGTCAATACCTCCTCTGCAGTTGTCTTTAGGACAGGCTATTTATGCCCACTTGTGGATTATAGTGGTAAAACAGGCTAATACCGCCTCTGCAGTTGTCTTGAGGACAGGCTATTTGTGTCCACTTGTGGTTTATAATGGTAAAACCGGTCAATACCTCCTCTACAGTTGTCTTGAGGACAGGCTATTTGTGTCTACTTGTGGTGTATAATGGTAAATCCGGTCAATACTTCTTCTACAGTTGTCTTGAGGACTGTCTATTTGTGTCCACTTGTGGTTTATAATGGTAAAACCGGTATATATTTCCTCGGCAGTTGTCTTTAGGACAGGCTATTTGTGTCCACTTGTGGTTTATAATGGTAAAACAGGTCAATACCGCCTCTGCAGTTGTCTTGAGGACAGGCTATTTGTGTCCACTTGTGGTTTATAATGGTAAAACCGGTCAATACCTCCTCTACAGTTGTCTTGAGGACAGGCTCTTTGTGTCCACTTGTGGTTTATAGTGGTAAAATATGTCAATACCTCCTCTACAGTTGCCTTTAGGACAGGCTATTTGTGACCACTTATGGTTTATAATGGTAAAACCTGTCAATACTTCCTCTACAGTTGTCTTTATGACTGGCTATTTGTGTCCACTAGTGGTTTATAATCCTAAAACCAATCAATACTTCCTATACAGTTGTCTTGAGGACAGGATATTTATGTCCACTTGTGGTTTATAATGGTAAAACCGGTCAATACTTCCTCTGCAGTTGTCCTTAGGACAGGCTGTTTGTGTCTACTTTTGGTTTATAATGGTAAACCCGCTCAATACTTTCTCTACAGTTGTCTTGAGGACAGGCTATTTGTGTCCACTAGTGGTTTATAATGCTAAAACCAATCAATACTTCCTATACAGTTGTCTCGAGGACAGGATATTTATGTCCACTTGTGGTTTATAATGGTAAAACCGGTCAATACTTCCTCTGCAGTTGTCCTTAGGACAGGCTGTTTGTGTCTACTTTTGGTTTATAATGGTAAACCCAGTCAATACCTTCTGTACAGTTGTCTTAAGGACAGGCTGTTTGTGTCTACATTTGGTTTATAATGGTAAACCCAGTCAATACCCCCTGTACAGTTGTCTTTAGGACAGGCTATTTGTGTCCACTTGTGGTTTATAATGGTAAAACTGGTCAATACTTCCTCTGCAGTTGTCTTTAGGACAGGCTATTGTGTCCACTTGGGTTTATAATGGTAAAACCGGTCAATACTTCCTCTACAGTTGTCTTTAGGACAGGCTATTTGTGTCCACTTGTGGTTTATAGTGGTAAAACCGGTCAATACTTCCTCTACAGTTGTCTTTAGGACAGGCTATTTGTGTCCACGTGTGGTTTATAATGGTAAAACCGGTCAATACTTCCACTACAGTTGTCTTGAGGACAGGCTATTTGTGTGCACTTGTGGTTTATGGTTGTAAAACCGGTCAATACCTCCTCTGCAGTTGTCTTTAGGACAGGCTATTTATGGCCACTTGTGGTTTATAGTGGTAAAACAGGTTAATACCGCCTCTGCAGTTGTCTTTAGGACAGGCTAGTTGTGTCCACCTGTGGTTTATAATGGTAACACCGGTCAATACTTCCTCTACAGTTGTCTTGAGGACAGGCTATTTGTGTCTACTTGTGGTGTATAATGGTAAATCCGGTCAATACTTCTTCTACAGTTGTCTTGAGGACTGTCTATTTGTGTCCACTTGTGGTTTATAATGGTAAAACCGGTCAATACCTCCTCTACAGTTGTCTTGATGACAGGCTCTTTGTGTCCACTTGTGGTTTATAATGGTAAAATATGTCAATACCTCCTCTACAGTTGCCTTTAGGACAGGCTATTTGTGACCACTTATGGTTTATAATGGTAAAACCTGTCAATACTTCCTCTACAGTTGTCATTATGACAGGATATTTGTGTCCACTAGTGGTTTATTATCCTAAAACCAATCAATACTTCCTATACAGTTGTCTTGAGGACAGGATATTTATGTCCACTTGTGGTTTATAATGGTAAAACCGGTCAATACTTCCTCTGCAGTTGTCCTTAGGACAGGCTGTTTGTGTCTACTTTTGGTTTATAATGGTAAACCCAGTCAATACCTCCTGTACAGTTGTCTTTAGGACAGGCTATTTGTGTCCACTTGTGGTTTATAATGGTAAAACCGGTCAATACTTCCACTACAGTTGTCTTGAGGACAGGCTATTTGTGTCCACTTGTGGTTTATGGTGGTAAAACCAGTCAATACCTCCTCTGCAGTTGTCTTTAGGACAGGCTATTTATGCCCACTTGTGGTTTATAGTGGTAAAACAGGTTAATACCGCCTCTGCAGTTGTCTTTAGGACAGGCTAGTTGTGTCCACCTGTGGTTTATAATGGTAAAACCGGTCAATACCTCCTCTACAGTTGTCTTGAGGACAGGCTATTTGTGTCTACTTGTGGTGTATAATGGTAAATCCGGTCAATACTTCTTCTACAGTTGTCTTGAGGACTGTCTATTTGTGTCCACTTGTGGTTTATAATGGTAAAACCGGTCAATACCTCCTCTACAGTTGTCTTGATGACAGGCTCTTTGTGTCCACTTGTGGTTTATAATGGTAAAATATGTCAATACCTCCTCTACAGTTGCCTTTAGGACAGGCTATTTGTGACCACTTATGGTTTATAATGGTAAAACCTGTCAATACTTCCTCTACAGTTGTCATTATGACAGGATATTTGTGTCCACTAGTGGTTTATTATCCTAAAACCAATCAATACTTCCTATACAGTTGTCTTGAGGACAGGATATTTATGTCCACTTGTGGTTTATAATAGTAAAACCGGTCAATACTTCCTCTGCAGTTGTCCTTAGGACAGGCTGTTTGTGTCTACTTTTGGTTTATAATGGTAAACCCAGTCAATACCTCCTGTACAGTTGTCTTTAGGACAGGCTATTTGTGTCCACTTGTGGTTTATAATGGTAACACCGGTCAATACCTCCTCTACAGTTGTCTTGAGGACAGGCTATTTGTGTCTACTTGTGGTGTATAATGGTAAATCCGGTCAATACTTCTTCTACAGTTGTCTTGAGGATTGTCTATTTGTGTCCACTTGTGGTTTATAATGGTAAAACCGGTCAATACCTCCTCTACAGTTGTCTTGATGACAGGCTCTTTGTGTCCACTTGTGGTTTATAATGGTAAAATATGTCAATACCTCCTCTACAGTTGCCTTTAGGACAGGCTATTTGTGACCACTTATGGTTTATAATGGTAAAACCTGTCAATACTTCCTCTACAGTTGTCATTATGACAGGATATTTGTGTCCACTAGTGGTTTATTATCCTAAAACCAATCAATACTTCCTATACAGTTGTCTTGAGGACAGGATATTTATGTCCACTTGTGGTTTATAATGGTAAAACCGGTCAATACTTCCTCTGCAGTTGTCCTTAGGACAGGCTGTTTGTGTCTACTTTTGGTTTATAATGGTAAACCCAGTCAATACCTCCTGTACAGTTGTCTTTAGGACAGGCTATTTGTGTCCACTTGTGGTTTATAATGGTAAAACCGGTCAATACTTCCACTACAGTTGTCTTGAGGACAGGCTATTTGTGTCCACTTGTGGTTTATGGTGGTAAAACCGGTCAATACCTCCTCTGCAGTTGTCTTTAGGACAGGCTATTTATGCCCACTTGTGGTTTATAGTGGTAAAACAGGTTAATACCGCCTCTGCAGCTGTCTTTAGGACAGGCTATTTGTGTCCACTTGTGGTTTATAATGGTAAAACCGGTCAATACTTCCTCTGCAGTTGACTTTAGGACAGGCTATTGTGTCCACTTGGGTTTATAATGGTAAAACCGGTCAATACCGCCTCTGCAGCTGTCTTTAGGACAGGCTATTTGTGTCCACTTGTGGTTTATAATGGTAAAACCGGTCAATACTTCCTCTGCAGTTGTCTTTAGGACAGGCTATTGTGTCCACTTGGGTTTATAATGGTAAAACCGGTCAATACTTCCTCTACAGTTGTCTTTAGGACAGGCTATTTGTGTCCACTTGTGGGTTATAGTGGTAAAACCGGTCAATACTTCCTCTACAGTTGTCTTTAGGACAGGCTATTTGTGTCCACTTGTGGTTTATAATGGTAAAACCGGTCAATACTTCCACTACAGTTGTCTTGAGGACAGGCTATTTGTGTCCACTTGTGGTTTATGGTGGTAAAACCGGTCAATACCTCCTCTGCAGTTGTCTTTAGGACAGGCTATTTATGCCCACTTGTGGTTTATAGTGGTAAAACAGGTTAATACCTCCTCTGCAGTTGTCTTGAGGACAGGCTATTTGTGTCCACTTGTGGTTTATAATGGTAAAACCGGTCAATACCTCCTCTACAGTTGTCTTGAGGACAAGCTATTTGTGTCGACTTGTGGGGTATAATGGTAAATCCGGTCAATACTTCTTCTACAGTTGTCTTGAGGACTGTCTATTTGTGTCCACTTGTGGTTTATAATGGTAAAACCGGTATATATTTCCTCGGCAGTTGTATTTAGGACAGGCTATTTGTGTCCACTTGTGGTTTATAATGGTAAAACAAAAACATGTCAATACCGCCTCTGCAGTTGTCTTGAGGACAGGCTATTTGTGTCCACTTGTGGTTTATAATGGTAAAATATTTCAATACCTCCTCTACAGTTGCCTTCAGGACAGGCTATTTGTGACCACTTATGGTTTATAATGGTAAAACCTGTCAATACTTCTTCTACAGTTGTCTTTATGACAGGCTATTTGTGTCTACATGTGGTTTATAATGGTAAAACCGGTCAATACCTCCTCTACAGTTGTCTTGAGGACAGGCTATTTGTGTCCACTTGTGGTTTATAATGGTAAAACCGGTCAATACTTCCTCTGCAGTTGTCTTGAGGACAGGCTATTTGTGTCCACTTGTGGTTTATAATGGTAAAACCGGTCAATACATCCTCTGCAGTTGGCTTTACGACAGGCTATTTGTGACCACTTGTGGTTTATAATGCTAAAACCGGTCAATACTTCCTCTACAGTTGTCTTTAGGACAGGCTATTTGTGTCCACTTGTGGTTTATAATTGTAAACCCGGTCAATACTTTCTCTACAGTTGTCTTTAGGACAGGCTATTTGTGTCCACTTGTGGTTTATAATGCTAAAACTAAAACCAATCAATACTTCCTATACAGTTGTCTTGAGGACAGGATATTTATGTCCACTTGTGGTTTTTAATGGTAAAACCGGTCAATGCTTCCTCTGCAGTTGTCCTTAGGACAGGCTGTTTGTGTCTACTTTTGGTTTATAATGGTAAACCCAGTCAATACTCCCTCTACAGTTGTCTTTAGGACAGGCTATTGTGTCCACTTGTGGTTTATGGTGGTAAAACCAGTCAATACCTCCTCTGCAGTTGTCTTTAGGACAGGTTATTTGTGTCCACTAGTGGTTTATAACGCTAAAACCAATCAATACTTCCTATACAGTTGTCTTGAGGACAGGTAATTTATGTCCCCTTGTGGTTTATAATGGTAAAACCGGTCAATACTTCCTCTGCAGTTGTCCTTAGGACAGGCTGTTTGTGTCTACTTTTGGTTTATAATGGTAAACCCAGTCAATACCTCCTGTACAGTTGTCTTTAGGACAGGCTATTTGTGTCCACTTGTGGTTTATAATGGTAAAACAGGTCAATACCGCCTCTGCAGTTGTCTTTAGGACAGGCTATTTGTGTCCACTTGTGGTTTATAGTGGTAAAACCGGTATATATTTCCTCGGCAGTTGTCTTTAGGACAGGCTATTTGTGTCCACTTGTGGTTTATAATGGTAAAACAGGTCAATACCGCCTCTGCAGTTGTCTTGAGGACAGGCTATTTGTGTCCACTTGTGGTTTATAATGGTAAAACCGGTCAATACCTCCTCTACAGTGGTCTTGAGGACAGGCTCTTTGTGTCCACTTGTGGTTTATAATGGTAAAATATGTCAATACCTCCTCTACAGTTGCCTTTAGGACAGGCTATTTGTGACCACTTATGGTTTATAATGGTAAAACCTGTCAATACTTCCTCTACAGTTGTCTTTATGACAGGTTATTTGTGTCCACTAGTGGTTTATAACGCTAAAACCAATCAATACTTCCTATACAGTTGTCTTGAGGACAGGTAATTTATGTCCCATTGTGGTTTATAATGGTAAAACCGGTCAATACTTCCTCTGCAGTTGTCCTTAGGACAGGCTGTTTGTGTCTACTTTTGGTTTATAATGGTAAACCCAGTCAATACCTCCTGTACAGTTGTCTTTAGGACAGGCTATTTGTGTCCACTTGTGGTTTATAATAGTAAAACCGGTCAATACCTCCTCTACAGTTGTCTTTAGGACAGGCTATTTGTGTCCACTTGTGGTTTATAATGGTAAAACAGGTCAATACCGCCTCTGCAGTTGTCTTTAGGACAGGCTATTTGTGTCCACTTGTGGTTTATAATGGTAAAACCGCTCAATACTTCCTCTGCAGTTGTCTTTAGGACAGGCTATTGTGTCCACTTGGGTTTATAATGGTAAAACCGGTCAATACTTCCTCTACAGTTGTCTTTAGGACAGGCTATTTGTGTCCACTTGTGGTTTATAATGGTAAAACCGGTCAATACTTCCACTACAGTTGTCTTGAGGACAGGCTATTTGTGTCCACTTGTGGTTTATGGTGGTAACACCGGTCAATACCTCCTCTACAGTTGTCTTTAGGACAGGCCATTTGTGTCCACTTGTGGTTTATAATGGTAACACCGGTCAATATTTCCTCTACAGTTGTCTTTATGACAGGCTATTTGTGTCCACTTGTGGTTTATAATGGTAAAACCGGTATATATTTCCTCGGCAGTTGTCTTTAGGACAGGCTATTTTTGTCCACTTGTGGTTTATAATGGTAAAACCGGTCAATACCTCCTCTACAGTTGTCTTTAGGACAGGCCATTTGTGTCCACTTGTGGTTTATAATGGTAACACCGGTCAATACTTTCTCTACAGTTGTCTTTAGGACAGGCTATTTATGCCCACTTGTGGTTTATAGTGGTAAAACCGGTCAATACCTCCTCTACAGTTGTCTTTATGACAGGCTATTTGTGTCCACTTGTGGTTTATAATGGTAAAACCGGTCAATACCTCCTCTGCAGTTGTCTTTAGGACAGCCTATTTATGCCCACTTGTGGTTTATAGTGGTAAAACAGGTTAATAACGCCTCTGCAGTTGTCTTGAGGACAGGCTATTTGTGTCCACTTGTGGTTTATAATGGTAAAACCAGTCAATACCTCCTCTACAGTTGTCTTGAGGACAGGCTATTTGTGTCTACTTGTGGTGTATAATGGTAAATCCGGTCAATACTTCTTCTAAAGTTGTCTTGAGGACTGTCTATTTGTGTCCACTTGTGGTTTATAATGGTAAAACCGGTATATATTTCCTCGGTAGTTGTCTTTAGGACAGGCTATTTGTGTCCACTTGTGGTTTATAATGGTAAAACAGGTCAATACCGCCTCTGCAGTTGTCTTGAGGACAGGCTATTTGTGTCCACTTGTGGTTTATAATGGTAAAACAGGTCAATACCGCCTCTGCAGTTGTCTTGAAGACAGGCTATTTGTGTCCACTTGTGGTTTATAATTGTAAAACCGGTCAATACCTCCTCTACAGTTGTCTTGAGGACAGGCTCTTTGTGTCCACTTGTGGTTTATAATGGTAAAATATGTCAATACCTCCTCTACAGTTGCCTTTAGGACAGGCTATTTGTGACCACTTATGGTTTATAATGATAAAACATGTCAATACTTCCTCTACGGTTGTCTTTATGACAGGCTATTTGTGTCTACTTGTGGTTTATAATGGTAAAACCGGTCAATACCTCCTCTACAGTTGTCTTTAGGACAGGCTATTTGTGTCCACTTGTGGTTTATAATGGTAAAACCGGTCAATACCTCCTCTACAGTTGTCTTGAGGACAAGCTATTTGTGTCGACTTGTGGGGTATAATGGTAAATCCGGTCAATACTTCTTCTACAGTTGTCTTGAGGACTGTCTATTTGTGTCCACTTGTGGTTTATAATGGTAAAACCGGTATATATTTCCTCGGCAGTTGTATTTAGGACAGGCTATTTGTGTCCACTTGTGGTTTATAATGGTAAAACAAAAACATGTCAATACCGCCTCTGCAGTTGTCTTGAGGACAGGCTATTTGTGTCCACTTGTGGTTTATAATGGTAAAATATTTCAATACCTCCTCTACAGTTGCCTTCAGGACAGGCTATTTGTGACCACTTATGGTTTATAATGGTAAAACCTGTCAATACTTCTTCTACAGTTGTCTTTATGACAGGCTATTTGTGTCTACATGTGGTTTATAATGGTAAAACCGGTCAATACCTCCTCTACAGTTGTCTTGAGGACAGGCTATTTGTGTCCACTTGTGGTTTATAATGGTAAAACCGGTCAATACTTCCTCTGCAGTTGTCTTGAGGACAGGCTATTTGTGTCCACTTGTGGTTTATAATGGTAAAACCGGTCAATACATCCTCTGCAGTTGGCTTTACGACAGGCTATTTGTGACCACTTGTGGTTTATAATGCTAAAACCGGTCAATACTTCCTCTACAGTTGTCTTTAGGACAGGCTATTTGTGTCCACTTGTGGTTTATAATTGTAAACCCGGTCAATACTTTCTCTACAGTTGTCTTTAGGACAGGCTATTTGTGTCCACTTGTGGTTTATAATGCTAAAACTAAAACCAATCAATACTTCCTATACAGTTGTCTTGAGGACAGGATATTTATGTCCACTTGTGGTTTTTAATGGTAAAACCGGTCAATGCTTCCTCTGCAGTTGTCCTTAGGACAGGCTGTTTGTGTCTACTTTTGGTTTATAATGGTAAACCCAGTCAATACTCCCTCTACAGTTGTCTTTAGGACAGGCTATTGTGTCCACTTGTGGTTTATGGTGGTAAAACCAGTCAATACCTCCTCTGCAGTTGTCTTTAGGACAGGTTATTTGTGTCCACTAGTGGTTTATAACGCTAAAACCAATCAATACTTCCTATACAGTTGTCTTGAGGACAGGTAATTTATGTCCCCTTGTGGTTTATAATGGTAAAACCGGTCAATACTTCCTCTGCAGTTGTCCTTAGGACAGGCTGTTTGTGTCTACTTTTGGTTTATAATGGTAAACCCAGTCAATACCTCCTGTACAGTTGTCTTTAGGACAGGCTATTTGTGTCCACTTGTGGTTTATAATGGTAAAACAGGTCAATACCGCCTCTGCAGTTGTCTTTAGGACAGGCTATTTGTGTCCACTTGTGGTTTATAGTGGTAAAACCGGTATATATTTCCTCGGCAGTTGTCTTTAGGACAGGCTATTTGTGTCCACTTGTGGTTTATAATGGTAAAACAGGTCAATACCGCCTCTGCAGTTGTCTTGAGGACAGGCTATTTGTGTCCACTTGTGGTTTATAATGGTAAAACCGGTCAATACCTCCTCTACAGTGGTCTTGAGGACAGGCTCTTTGTGTCCACTTGTGGTTTATAATGGTAAAATATGTCAATACCTCCTCTACAGTTGCCTTTAGGACAGGCTATTTGTGACCACTTATGGTTTATAATGGTAAAACCTGTCAATACTTCCTCTACAGTTGTCTTTATGACAGGTTATTTGTGTCCACTAGTGGTTTATAACGCTAAAACCAATCAATACTTCCTATACAGTTGTCTTGAGGACAGGTAATTTATGTCCCATTGTGGTTTATAATGGTAAAACCGGTCAATACTTCCTCTGCAGTTGTCCTTAGGACAGGCTGTTTGTGTCTACTTTTGGTTTATAATGGTAAACCCAGTCAATACCTCCTGTACAGTTGTCTTTAGGACAGGCTATTTGTGTCCACTTGTGGTTTATAATAGTAAAACCGGTCAATACCTCCTCTACAGTTGTCTTTAGGACAGGCTATTTGTGTCCACTTGTGGTTTATAATGGTAAAACAGGTCAATACCGCCTCTGCAGTTGTCTTTAGGACAGGCTATTTGTGTCCACTTGTGGTTTATAATGGTAAAACCGCTCAATACTTCCTCTGCAGTTGTCTTTAGGACAGGCTATTGTGTCCACTTGGGTTTATAATGGTAAAACCGGTCAATACTTCCTCTACAGTTGTCTTTAGGACAGGCTATTTGTGTCCACTTGTGGTTTATAATGGTAAAACCGGTCAATACTTCCACTACAGTTGTCTTGAGGACAGGCTATTTGTGTCCACTTGTGGTTTATGGTGGTAACACCGGTCAATACCTCCTCTACAGTTGTCTTTAGGACAGGCCATTTGTGTCCACTTGTGGTTTATAATGGTAACACCGGTCAATATTTCCTCTACAGTTGTCTTTATGACAGGCTATTTGTGTCCACTTGTGGTTTATAATGGTAAAACCGGTATATATTTCCTCGGCAGTTGTCTTTAGGACAGGCTATTTTTGTCCACTTGTGGTTTATAATGGTAAAACCGGTCAATACCTCCTCTACAGTTGTCTTTAGGACAGGCCATTTGTGTCCACTTGTGGTTTATAATGGTAACACCGGTCAATACTTTCTCTACAGTTGTCTTTAGGACAGGCTATTTATGCCCACTTGTGGTTTATAGTGGTAAAACCGGTCAATACCTCCTCTACAGTTGTCTTTATGACAGGCTATTTGTGTCCACTTGTGGTTTATAATGGTAAAACCGGTCAATACCTCCTCTGCAGTTGTCTTTAGGACAGCCTATTTATGCCCACTTGTGGTTTATAGTGGTAAAACAGGTTAATAACGCCTCTGCAGTTGTCTTGAGGACAGGCTATTTGTGTCCACTTGTGGTTTATAATGGTAAAACCAGTCAATACCTCCTCTACAGTTGTCTTGAGGACAGGCTATTTGTGTCTACTTGTGGTGTATAATGGTAAATCCGGTCAATACTTCTTCTACAGTTGTCTTGAGGACTGTCTATTTGTGTCCACTTGTGGTTTATAATGGTAAAACCGGTATATATTTCCTCGGTAGTTGTCTTTAGGACAGGCTATTTGTGTCCACTTGTGGTTTATAATGGTAAAACAGGTCAATACCGCCTCTGCAGTTGTCTTGAGGACAGGCTATTTGTGTCCACTTGTGGTTTATAATGGTAAAACAGGTCAATACCGCCTCTGCAGTTGTCTTGAAGACAGGATATTTGTGTCCACTTGTGGTTTATAATTGTAAAACCGGTCAATACCTCCTCTACAGTTGTCTTGAGGACAGGCTCTTTGTGTCCACTTGTGGTTTATAATGGTAAAATATGTCAATACCTCCTCTACAGTTGCCTTTAGGACAGGCTATTTGTGACCACTTATGGTTTATAATGATAAAACATGTCAATACTTCCTCTACGGTTGTCTTTATGACAGGCTATTTGTGTCTACTTGTGGTTTATAATGGTAAAACCGGTCAATACCTCCTCTACAGTTGTCTTTAGGACAGGCTATTTGTGTCCACTTGTGGTTTATAATGGTAAAACCGGTCAATACCTCCTCTACATTTGTCTTGAGGACTCTCTATTTGTGTCCACTTGTCGTTCATAATGGTAAAACCGGGCAATACTTCCTCTGCAGTTTTCCTTAGGACAGGCTATTTGTGTCTACTTGTGGTTTATAATGGTAAACCCAGTCAATACTTCCTGTAGTTGTCTTTAGGACTATTTATTTGTGTCCACTTGTGGTTTATAATGGTAAATCCGGTCAATACTTCCTCTACAGTTGTCTTGAGGACTGTCTATTTGTGTCCACTTGTGGTTTATAATGGTAAAACCGGTATATATTTCCACGGCAGTTGTCTTTAGGATAGGCTATTTGTGTCCACTTGTGGTTTATAATGGTAAAACAGGTCAATACCTCCTCTGCAGTTGTCTTGAGGACAGGCTATTTATGACCACTTGTGGTTTATAATGGTAAAACCGGTCAATACCTCCTCTACAGTTGTCTTGAGGACAGGCTATTTGTGTCTACTTGTGGTGTATAATGGTAAATCCGGTCAATACTTCTTCTACAGTTGTCTTGAGGACTGTCTATTTGTGTCCACTTGTGGTTTATAATGGTAAAACCGGTATATATTTCCTCGGTAGTTGTCTTTAGGACAGGCTATGTGTGTCCACTTGTGGTTTATAATGGTAAAACAGGTCAATACCTCCTCTACAGTTGTCTTGAGGACAGGCTATTTGTGTCCACTTGTGGTTTATAATGGTAAATCCGGTCACTACTTCCTTACAGTTGTCTTGAGGACTGTCTATTTGTGTCCACTTGTGGTTTATAATGGTAAAACCGGTATATATTTCCTCGGCAGTTGTCTTTAGGACAGGCTATTTGTGTCCACTTGTGGTTTATAATGGTAAAACCGGTCAATACCTCCTCTACAGTTGTCTTTAGGACAGGCCATTTGTGTCCACTTGTGGTTTATAATGGTAACACCGGTCAATACTTCCTCTACAGTTGTCTTTATGACAGGCTATTTGTGTCCACTTGTGGTTTATAATGGTAAAACCGGTCAATACCTCCTCTGCAGTTGTCTTTAGGACAGGCTAGTTATGCCCACTTGTGGTTTATAGTGGTAAAACAGGTTAATACCGCCTCTGCAGTTGTCTTGAGGACAGGCTATTTGTGTCCACTTGTGGTTTATAATGGTAAAACCGGTCAATACCTCCTCTACAGTTGTCTTGAGGACAGGCTATTTGTGTCTACTTGTGGTGTATAATGGTAAATCCGGTCAATACTTCTTCTACAGTTGTCTTGAGGACTGTCTATTTGTGTCCACTTGTGGTTTATAGTGGTAAAACCGGTATATATTTCCTCGGCAGTTGTCTTTAGGACAGGCTATTTGTGTCCACTTGTGGTTTATAATGGTAAAACAGGTCAATACCGCCTCTACAGTTGTCTTGAGGACAGGCTATTTGTGTCCACTTGTGGTTTATAATGGTAAAACCGGTCAATACCTCCTCTACAGTTGTCTTGAGGACAGGCTCTTTCTGTCCACTTGTGGTTTATAATGGTAAAATATGTCAATACCTCCTCTACAGTTGCCTTTAGGACAGGCTATTTGTGACCACTTATGGTTTATAATGGTAAAACCTGTCAATACTTCCTCTACAGTTGTCTTTATGACAGGCTATTTGTGTCCACTAGTGGTTTATAATGCTAAAACCAATCAATACTTCCTATACAGTTGTCTTGAGGACAGGATATTTATGTCCACTTGTGGTTTATAATGGTAAAACCGGTCAATACTTCCTCTACAGTTGTCTTTAGGACAGGCTGTTTGTGTCTACTTTTGGTTTATAATGGTAAACCCAGTCAATACCTCCTGTACAGTTGTCTTTAGGACAGGCTATTTGTGTCCACTTGTGGTTTATAATAGTAAAACCGGTCAATACCTCCTCTACAGTTGTCTTTAGGACAGGCTATTTGTGTCCATTTGTGGGTTATAATGGTAAAACAGGTCAATACCGCCTCTGCAGTTGTCTTTAGGACAGGCTATTTGTGTCCACTTGTGGTTTATAATGGTAAAACCGGTCAATACTTCCTCTGCAGTTGTCTTTAGGACAGGCTATTGTGTCCACTTGGGTTTATAATGGTAAAACCGGTCAATACTTCCTCTACAGTTGTCTTTAGGACAGGCTATTTGTGTCCACTTGTGGTTTATAGTGGTAAAACCGGTCAATACTTCCTCTACAGTTGTCTTTAGGACAGGCTATTTGTGTCCACTTGTGGTTTATAATGGTAAAACCGGTCAATACTTCCACTACAGTTGTCTTGAGGACAGGCTATTTGTGTCCACTTGTGGTTTATGGTGGTAACACCGGTCAATACCTCCTCTACAGTTGTCTTTAGGACATGCCATTTGTGTCCACTTGTGGTTTATAATGGTAACACCGGTCAATACTTCCTCTACAGTTGTCTTTATGACAGGCTATTTGTGTCCACTTGTGGTTTATAATGGTAAAACCGGTATATATTTCCTCGGCAGTTGTCTTTAGGACAGGCTATTTGTGTCCACTTGTGGTTTATAATGGTAAAACCGGTCAGTACCTCCTCTACAGTTGTCTTTAGGACAGGCCATTTGTGTCCACTTGTGGTTTATAATGGTAACACCGGTCAATACTTCCTCTACAGTTGTCTTTATGACAGGCTATTTGTGTCCACTTGTGGTTTATAATGGTAAAACCGGTCAATACCTCCTCTGCAGTTGTGTTTAGGACAGGCTATTTATGCCCACTTGTGGTTTATAGTGGTAAAACAGGTTAATAACGCCTCTGCAGTTGTCTTGAGGACAGGCTATTTGTGTCCACTTGTGGTTTATAATGGTAAAACCGGTCAATACCTCCTCTACAGTTGTCTTGAGGACAGGCTATTTGTGTCTACTTGTGGTGTATAATGGTAAATCCGGTCAATACTTCTTCTACAGTTGTCTTGAGGACTGTCTATTTGTGTCCACTTGTGGTTTATAATGGTAAAACCGGTATATATTTCCTCGGTAGTTGTCTTTAGGACAGGCTATTTGTGTCCACTTGTGGTTTATAATGGTAAAACCGGTCAATACCTCCTCTACATTTGTCTTGAGGACTCTCTATTTGTGTCCACTTGTGGTTCATAATGGTAAAACCGGGCAATACTTCCTCTGCAGTTGTCCTTAGGACAGGCTATTTGTGTCTACTTGTGGTTTATAATGGTAAACCCAGTCAATACTTCCTGTAGTTGTCTTTAGGACTATTTATTTGGGTCCACTTGTGGTTTATAATGGTAAATCCGGTCAATACTTCCTCTACAGTTGTCTTGAGGACTGTCTATTTGTGTCCACTTGTGGTTTATAATGGTAAAACCGGTATATATTTCCATGGCAGTTGTCTTTAGGACAGGCTATTTGTGTCCACTTGTGGTTTATAATGGTAAAACAGGTCAATACCTCCTCTGCAGTTGTCTTG
The DNA here is from genome assembly GCA_034401795.1 of Chaetoderma sp. LZ-2023a. Classification (NCBI taxonomy): domain Eukaryota; kingdom Metazoa; phylum Mollusca; class Caudofoveata; order Chaetodermatida; family Chaetodermatidae; genus Chaetoderma; species Chaetoderma sp. LZ-2023a. The sequence goes on from JAVVLW010003685.1 coordinate 54,576, forward strand.
AGGACAGGCTATTTATGTCCACTTGTGGTTTATAATGGTAAAACCGGTCAATACCTCCTCTTCAGTTGTCTTGAGGACAGGCTATTTGTGTCTACTTGTGGTTTATAATGGTAAAACCGGTCAATACTTCCTCTGCAGTTGTCTTTAGGACAGGCTATTGTGTCCACTTGGGTTTATAATGGTAAAACCGGTCAATACTTCCTCTACAGTTGTCTTTAGGACAGGCTATTTGTGTCCACTTGTGGTTTATAGTGGTAAAACCGGTCAATACTTCCTCTACAGTTGTCTTTAGGACAGGCTATTTGTGTCCACTTTTGGTTTATAATGGTAAAACCGGTCAATACCTCCTCTACATTTGTCTTGAGGACTCTCTATTTGTGTCCACTTGTGGTTCATAATGGTAAAACCGGGCAATACTTCCTCTGCAGTTGTCCTTAGGACAGGCTATTTGTGTCTACTTGTGGTTTATAATGGTAAACCCAGTCAATACTTCCTGTAGTTGTCTTTAGGACTATTTATTTGTGTCCACTTGTGGTTTATAATGGTAAATCCGGTCAATACTTCCTCTACAGTTGTCTTGAGGACTGTCTATTTGTGTCCACTTGTGGTTTATAATGGTAAAACCGGTCAA
>JAVVLW010003687.1:5000-25000 GCA_034401795.1 Chaetoderma sp. LZ-2023a
ACGGGCGTATGTTGAAGGATTTCAGAATAACGCTTTCAATGAGTTTGTCCATCTGGCTCCTGATGGTAGAATGGCGGGGATTATACAGGACAGCCAATGATGCTGAAAAGGTTAAAGGATGGGTCATAAAGAGGAAAAAACATTGCATGCTAGCACGGGCGTATGTTGGAGGATTTCAGAATAACGCTTTCAATGAGTTTGTCCATCTGGCTCTTGATGGTAGAATGGCGGGGATTATACAGGACAGCCAATGATGCTGAAAAGGTTAAAGGATGCGTCATAAAGAGGAAAAAACATTGCATGCTAGCACGGGCGTATGTTGAAGGATTTCAGAATAACGCTTTCAAATACGATATTTACTTTATACGAAATAATCTCGGCTATATCGCAACTATTGTTCTCTGCTCGGTTACTTTGCAATTCAGATAACTTAATTTGATTAGTGAATGTCTTACTACATATCGCATTAGACACGATCATCAAACTAGGTTAGCAATGGTACATTAGCCTTTCAATAACTAAATTTCTTCGAGAAATTAAAATAATATTCAATGTCCATTTGCAGGCTAAGAGAAGACTATTTTTGAAAATTTACCACTTTAATGACTGGCTCGGTTACCGAAAAAAAAAATAGTCTTCTCTTGGCCTGCAAATTGGCATTACTTAAAACCACTACAGAGGCCGGTTTTGGCCGGTTCCGTCACGAAAGGGTTATAAACAGCACCATCGTAGAATGTTGGGATAAGTAAAAAGACAGGGTGAAGGTGGCATGTCTACGCTCCATCGGCTACATGAATGACATCCTATATACACTACTTAGGAGAGTGAGAAGATGCATTTATGCAGATAAGCTTTGTAATCATAAATACATGTGACAAGTTCTAACGTCAAAGATCAAGATGTTCATTAAAGTGAAGCATGTTTCAAATAGTGATTCAGTAGATGAAAAAGAAAGAACATCGAACTAGTATCACCACAAAAACATAAACACTTGCACGGAGATTCACACTGTTCATTTGAATCACACTGGATCGACGAATAGTGATGAGAACATGGCGGATGGGACTTGGTATATTGATATAATTCTTTAGTTGGCTACAAAATTCAGACGTTCAAAAAAGCCATGAATGCAAAGGATAATCAAAGTTTTCAAAGATATATCGGACACTTGCAGGTAGATTGAAGACCTGTGGATAAGGCAGGGGCATTACCAATGAGGTCGTGTGAACTGTAAATGCTGACAACACATATAATACATGTGTAAGGCTCGTACTGCTCCACCTCGGCTTGGGTACAAATGACTGTAGTAAAGCACAGGCTGCAGACACGCAATTGAAACAATCGAGCTCCATTGAATGATAATGGAAAGAAAGCATGCGCTCTCTTGCGCCTAGCAAATATATGGATACAAGACTGAATTACCCACGACGACAACGGTGATGGAGCGAACGATTCTTTAATCCTTACCTTCCTAAATTTTACATACCTTCCCATTTATCAACGGAGACTGTTCCGTTCTCTGTCATTGTCCTTGTATGTATCACCGTCGTTTGCAGAAGCAGATACTTGTGCCGCACGTTGCAAGCCACAGAGCAACGGTCAGATTGAGTGTGGACATAGAATGCAGAGAGCATAGGGACATAGAATGTCCTGATAAATGTACTACGGCATTATTAGAGAGCATATGTACATAATATGTCCTGATAAAGGTACTACAGCATTATTAGAGAGCACATGTACATAAAATGTCCTGATAAAGGTACTACGGCATTATTAGAGAGCATGGGTACATAAAATGTCCTGATAAAGGTACTACGGCATTATTAGAGAGCATGGGTACATAAAATGTCCTGATAAAGGTACTACGGCATTATTAGAGAGCATATGTACATAAAATGTCCTGATAAAGGTACTACGGCATTATTAGAGAGCATAGGTGCATAATATGTCCTGATAAAGGTACTACGGCATTATTAGAGAGCATATGTACATAAAATGTCCTGATAAAGGTACTACGGCATTACTAGAGAGCATGGGTACATAACATGTCCAGATAAAGGTACTACAGCATTACTAGAGAGCATAGGTACATAAAATGTCCTGATAAAGGTACTACGGCATTATTAGAGAGCATAGGTACATAAAATGTCCTGATAAAGGTACTACGGCATTACTAGAAAGCATAGGTACATAAAATGTCCTGATAAAGGTACTACGCCACTATTAGAGAGCATAGGTACATAAAATGTCCTGATAAAGGTACTACGGCATTATTAGAGAGCATAGGTACATAAAATGTCCTGATAAAGGTACTACGGCATTACTAGAAAGCATAGGTAAATAAAAGGTCCTGATAAAGGTACTACGGCATTACTAGAGGGTATATGTATATAAAATGTCCTGATAAAAGTTTTGCCACGATTTATGTTGCAGAGTGGGAAGAGGAGGCACTGAACAAATCAACCAAAAGGCCTCTTCTTTACCTCAGATATCTAGATGACATCTTCATAGTTTGGCAACATTCAGAAGAAGACTTTTGGGAATTTTTTCGCATTTTAAATAACCAAGATTCAAACATCAAGCTAAAAGCTACTATTAGTGGAACATCGGTTGACTTTTTAGATGTCACGATCTATAAGGGTCCTCAATTTGATTGAGCATCAGCTGCTTCACAAAAAATCATTTCATCCTCCACACACATTTAAAGGTTTGATCAAATCGCAAATCATAAGATTTTTTCGAAACTCTAGCAACAGGCAAAATCTGAATAGTGCATGCTCTACTCTGTTTGATGCTTTGAAAGCACGAGGCTATTCAGCCCGTTTTCTTCGAAAAATTAAAGCAGACACCATCAATGAGCTTGAAAATCTAAAACCTCATAGCGGACCCGAGTTTGAACCTGTCCAAATTAAACACAATAAACCAATCAAGTGCGATGGATCAGTTTCTAAATGCGACAAAAATAGATGCAAAGTAAACAACTATATTGTAAACCAACAAACATTCCTGAGCTTTCAAACTAAAAATGAATATCATATCCGAACTAATATGCATTGTGATTCTGAGAATGTAGTCTATTTGATCAATTGTGCCCTTTGCCAGAAACAGTATGTTGGTGAAACAAAAAATGCATTTAGAGTGCGTGCTAGACGCCACGTTTCTGATATTAACACCTCAGCAGATACGACAATTGCTCAACATTTCCAACTTCCTGATCATTCAGTTGAACATCATTTTGAAATCATGCCAATAGAACAGATTCCGACCTTCGATAGTGAGGAAGAAACGAGTTCGTTTCGCAAAATCCGAGAGGGCCATTGGATTAGAACACTCCAAACAAAAGCACCATTTGGAATAAATGTAGATTCGGGAATATCACAAAAGAACAAAATTATCCCATTTCAACTCATATACAATAGACGTAATGTTGAATTAGCGAAAACCATGAAAGACGAATATTCACAGTTGCAATCTAAATTAAAAGAACCGATCAAAGCACGACCAGTAATAGCTTACAATAGAAATCCAAACCTGAAAGATTTGCTAGTAAGATCAAAGCTAGACCTTATGGTTCCTGATAACAATGACAAGGTTTCATCCCTCCCTACCTATTCTTAAATAAATCTAATCCCAACCAAAATCAATGGTGGGGCAACATGAAATCATATCCATAGGACATCTTTTAATTTTGTGTCTGCAAAGGTTTGTGTGCGTGCGCGTGTGTGTGTATGTGTGCGTGCGTGCGTGCGTTCGTTCGTTCGTTCGTTCGTTCGTTCGTGCGTTCGTTCGTTCGTTCGTTCGTTCGTTCGTTCGTTCGTTCGTTCGTTCGTTCGTGCGTTCGTTCGTGCGTCCGGGCGTTTGTTCGTATGTGTGTATGTGTGTGGGTGTGTGCTCGTACATCCGTACGTGTGTGCATCTATACTTGCGTGGGTGTATGTGTGCGTGTGTATGTGGGTGTGGGTGCATTAATTCGTGAGTACATTAGTGCCTGGGTGTGTGCGTGCATGCATTCGTGCATGCGTTCATGCATGCATTATTGCGTGCATTCGTGCATGTATTACTGTGTGCATGTATTATTGCATGCATTCGTTCAGATGTGTGCGTGCGTGCGTGCGTGCGTGCGTGCGTGCGTGCGTACGTGCGTGCGTGCGTGCGTGCGTGCGTGCGTGCGTGCGTGCGTATGTACGTGCGTATGTACGTGCGTGTGTGTATGTGTGTGCATTCGTGTGTGTGATTTCTCTATAATGTAGGATCAATCCCAGCCTTTACCTGTTAAAGCGACCTACTGATTAATTCACTTTACCCCAACTAATCTCAAGGGGGGACCACTCTAAGTAAATCTAAACTTGGTCTCGATAATTAAATTCCTGTGCCAATGCGTTTTTTTCAATGTAAAGACGGACGGACGGACGGGCGGACGGACGGACGGACGGACGGACGGACGGACAGACAGACAGACAGACAGACAGGCAGACAGACAGACTTCTCAATCATGTAGGATCAATCCCAGCCTTCACCTGTTGAAGCGACCTACTGGTAAATAGGTAAAAAATTTTTTTATTAAATTGCTGTGCCAATGTGGGGTTTTTTCAGGGTAAAGAGGAACAGATGGACGGACGGACGGACGTCAAGACGGGCGGAATTTAAATTAAATCATCAAGCTTTCTGTAATGTTTGGCGTTACTTTGCTGCCTTTCAGCCTCGCGGATATTGTTTTCTCTAGACATAATGTCGGATAATTACAGTTGCTGAACCTTTATCGGCTGGTTTTATAATAATATTCTGATTTCTACGTAATTTGTTGATAGCCTGTCACTAGAAAAATGAACGGCTTTGCTTATTGTTTGTAACTGGCAATGATCTGGCTATACCAGCAACCGTGTTATGGCTGCCCTAATATTGTCATCACCTAGCCTATCTGGAGGGTCCCAGCCGGATTTTCCAGTGAATGGCGTTGACTCTCCATTTAAATTTCGAAAATGATGGGCTACTTTCACTGAATGACCAAATTTAGCTACTTCAATGAGACCTGTTTCTAAAAGCAAATCCAATCCTGTTTTTTGGTGTTGTAGTTGGTACAAAAGTTAGGCCGCGATCGAGAAATGATTTTTCAGATGGTAAGAGATAATAGTCACCTGATAAATTGACACGGTGTGTTCCTAATCCTATGTTAGTGGAACTATTGCCTTGATCAACATTCAGTTTACACCAAGCACCGTCAGCCAATGGCTATAAACACAATTAGCGGTTTCCTTCGTCTAATGGATGCTATCCTTCTCAACATGGGAATTGGCATCAGGAAATTTGGGGATGCCCGTACCAATGTGGCAGTCGGACCTTGCTGATTCATTGATACGCTTGACACAGTACTTTTGCCTATCTGACAAGCTATCAGAACAGTTAATCTCAGCAAAGTACAACTCCGCGTTAGGAAATATGGTACAAGGGCATAGCCACATCGACACGCCAACACGAATGGACGGACATAGAGACACAACGTACACGGACGCATCTGCATCAGGAACGCACACATGAATGCACGCATACGCTTGACAATAGCCACGCCCAGACACGCACACGCGACTTCACAACAACAGGATACAGTTGGATGATCGGCACGCCCCGTGACATGTGACAGACTCGATGCGACAGGTCGTGAACCTTTCAGCAATAAATGGACAAATGTATGCATAACTATTAATCGACACGCCCACAATGGAACAATCAGTTATTAGTCGGAATGGACACGTGCAGAGTATAACTCTTGTAATTGAATGTAGCCATGTTGCAATATGCTGCTATACGATTGTATTATATACGTTAATTAGCGTTTGTCAAATTAGTTAATTATACTCTTAGGCCACATTCACGCGCATACATGCCTGCCATCACTTAATACACACACATTTGTTAACATAACGACAGCATCATATTTAAGAGTGGGTGAATGTTGACGGCAGACAGTTACAGTTAGGGGCAGTTAGTTAGTGAGCGATTACGGACTCGGACAGACTTCGATAGCGGTCTCTGGCCGCTAGTGACGGCAAGTGAATAGTGAGACTGTTAGAATGTAGTTAGCTGGCTGGTTAGTTACAGATAAGTTCTGAAGGTTAACTTTGTTATATTTTATTATAATAGTTCTCTTTTAGGAATCGGTTGTAGTTAAGTAGAATAGGTTTAGTATAGGTAAGCGACACGTGACTAGAATTTGGAATTATATGTGTAAACTATAGGATTAAGAAAGTTCAGTAAACGAGTCATCATTAATAGAATACAGCATTGTGTCATCCATTCCACCCATTTCCGCGAGAAGGACGATCCTGGTCTGTATTCACCGGTAGCATAGAAAGCTGCTCTTAAATTCTAGGGCCATGAACCTTAAATGGCTTGAGGCCTTTGTTGGATGCTAATTTCTTTAGTTGATGCCAATATTCAGGATGATCTTCTCCAGGCTAGGGCCATCCTGGTGTCGCATAGCCATTGTTCTGAAATATGATAATGTGGCACCAGGATAGCACTCAACCTGGATGTCGGGATGTACGTCTAAATCAATTCGGGCCAGATTAGAGGACCCTATCATCAGAATATTATTTGTGATTCTGGGGATCCTCCGCAAGCCCTTGCTATGAGATATGATACACTTGGCAAACTTCCGATCAAACAGGTTACATAACCGGACCACCTATTGTTGCTACAAGCTAAGCCTAGACAGGAGAGGAGGCAGAGATGGAGGAAGAGGAGCAGGAGAGGAGGCAGAGATGGAGGAAGAGGAGCAGAAGAAGGTGCAGGAGGAGAAGAGACATGAAGATTAGGAGGAAGAGCCGGAGGAGGGATGGAGAGAGGAGATACAGGAAGAGGAGAATGTTGAGCAGGAGGAGAAGAGACATGAAGATTAGGAGGAAGAGCCGGAGGAGGGATGGAGAGAGGAGATACAGGAAGAGGAGAATGTTGAGCAGGAGGAGTAAGAGGTTGGTGATGTATACAGATTCATCCGTTTGGAAGTGGTAGGCGAAGGTGTTAAGGCGGTTGGCGACTATTATGTATTGATCATGGTAAATGGCCATTTGCAATCCAACAATATAGCTTTTGAAGATTTACCACTGGAATGACCGACTCTATTACCAAGCCAGTCATAAATTTTCAAATATCTTCTCTTGTAATGCAAATAACCATTCAATAAGCCAATCTTGACACCTAAAGGATTAAGAGATTTCTGAATGAATGGAGTTAACAACACTTCATTATCAACCTTATAGACTGAGCAAGTGGAGATATATTACTAAGATCACATTAATTTTCAACGCACAGTAGTATGTATATTAAGGCTATCAGAACAGAGGGTGGTGGTAGCTGCGCATCGCCAATCGGCGGATACAGGATGAAGGTGGGCTTTCAGAACAGAGCCCTCTCAATTCCTAGGCCGGCTGGCTTTAAGATGACTACTATAGATGGCCTTCCCAACAAACCTCACGACAATTGATCAGCGCCAACCGCCCCTACTGGGTACACTCTGGACCCACTCGAGAGCTGGACTACGTGGTCTCCTGGATGACATACCAGACCTAACACCTATTTCGATCACAGTCGAAAGGCGGTCCCACATCAGCTTCTCCATCAATCGACGAACACTGACCAACCTTGCAATCACTATCAAGGATGCGAAGAAAGCTCATACCTGGATGGCAAGCCTGAATCTCTCGTTCTGGAACCAACAGATGAACTTTGGCGTGTGGTGTGCCACAGTGGGATGCGGTGCTGGTGCGGGTTTGCAGCACTCTTATTTTGGTAACCCCCGAAGCTGTGCTAATTACCAGCTGTCTCAATTGGTATGTGTACTACACAGTGAGACGAATCCTCCATGAGCTGGGCGCAAGCCTGCCTGATACGAATGATTTCAACCCACAGCCTGCGGGAACCACTAGCTACAGTGTCTCAGCAGCCAGTAAACTACAACGAGACTTCAACGCCCACTCAAACTATCGTTTCGAACAACAGAGGTCTAGGCATTATGTATGGCAACCTGAGACGAGACTACTCAGGCTTCCCCTATCAAACACCCAGAAAAATCGGTTGTCGGAGGATGGCGACGTTCTCATTCGACTCAGACTCTGAGGCCGAGGTGCTGGTGCAGAATATGCATATCACCGGAATCAGGCAGGTCCATCCAGAGGCATGGAAATACATTATCCCACACACAACCTTAGGGCTTACACCAGCGGGGATCGTTCGAATCAACCAGTCCTTAGAAGCATTATGTTATTGTCTCCTGACAGCCCAGACCAAGCTGCGCCACTCCATAGATGGGGTGAGCGGAAAAGAGGTGCAGACCATGTTCAGCAGTCTCGTTGAGGACATGATCATTGTTGCAGATCCCAGTAGCCTCATTGCCAAGTTCCAGCAAGCCTTACAGAAAGCCTGTCGTAAGCTCGACTTCGCTATATCGCCACACCTACGACTTATTCCAAGCAATATGATCGTGAATGTCGAGGATCTAAAGGTCAGGGGCTACAATAACATGATAGTCAAGGGGAATTCACCAGGTGTGCAGTTTGGGTTTAACACTGACATCAACACAGCTGCGCATGTTGTCCTGACGCCCATGACACAAGCATCCAGGCAAGCAAGTACTACCATTGTTCTGACTGTCGTTCCGACACACTGAGTGCTGGACAAAAAATGGCGACCTGTGCTGACACCCAGCACCCAACCAGGCAGTACTAGCAAGAGGATAGCCCTACGAGTGGTGTCAGGTCTGGCTATTGCTGTGCTCGTCACCAGTCTTCTCCGCTGCTAGTAGATCCTGCTCATAGAGCAATAGATCATCATGACTCTCTTCCTGTATGGGATTCATGGCAAATGAGATTGCATGAACTGGCTTGGCCTGCCCAACAGCCCCCAAACACGCTGTCAGCATACACACCCAAGGACTGTATGGTTCAGTGGTACCACTTTTTCCAGCTTGTAGTAGCGCAAAGCCTTATTCAACTCTGAGTCTGGGGATGCCATGGATGCCTGCAACTGCTGGAACACGTCCGACAGATACTCCCGATCCTTGTAGAATCCCTTAGTATGCAGGAGCTGCTTGACGATACTGCTGTCCATAATGAGGTATTCGATGAAGCAGATCTGCCCCTTACAAATCCTAGGTAGAGCTCCACAACTGTCAGCTCCTCTGTTACCTCATCGTTTGAGAGCTGGGCGAGCTCATCTGGTGACTTCTTCTTATAGTCTTTCAACTCAGTGCGGAAGACATCATAGTACTTAGGTGCATAGGTCCATGGTTTAAGCCGCTATGTATAGTGCTATGGATATTCCCGAGTACCAATCGGAGCAGTTGACAGATGCAGACTGGTTAGATCTGCTTATCGCTCTCGGGGTAGAATGTACACATTTAACCGTGTTGTACACACAGAGATTAAACAATGACGCCAATGGTACAGATTGTATAGCAACTCCCGGAGAGCCAGGTGATGGAGAAGCTGCTAAAAAGCAAGACCCAGAAGCTACTGACACAGGCTAAGCCCCTAGCCATTCATGTCGCCAGTAACCTGGCCGCGAATGTGGCCATGGTAAAGGTGGTGGCTGGTATTTAGGTTATTCCTGCTGCTGGAGCCGCTGTCCTCGCTACAGTGGCGAGTACGGTTGTCGACCACTGTCTAGGAATAACACATCCCATCCCAAAGATCGCCATCGGTGGCAGCTCCTATACTTTTGTTGCCAAGATTGTGGGCAATCACATTCCTCTAATAGAAGCCGCGATTCTAGGGCTAGTGACGAGTGCTATGGCTGAGATCATCGTGGCTTATGTCTAGCTTTAAGATGCTATACATAATGGAAGACTGGCAGGTCCATGACACAACAGTAGCCTATGAGGCATGGAAAGGCTATGCCAGAGTCGGTAGCGCATAGTCGATCACATGGACTGAGGATTTCAAATGCCCAGAAATGGTGGTTAGCCCACAAGACATGCCCCTGCAGGGAGTGCCAGTATCCTGAGCACTGCTACCTATTTCCTTGGAACACTGCATGGTCTAGCTTTGCCCATCTGTTTCCATGGTTCGCGCTAGATACTACTAGGTTTAAGACGTATGTATACCCCAACAATGTCTCTGTCACTCACAGACCTAGAGAGCAAAGAGCTAGGTGATCTCGCTTACTTTGGCGAGGCACGCCTCAGCTCAGAGGACACTGTTTCCCCATCTCCTTCATGGACTTCGATGAGAATGGAGAACCTTGAGAGATCCGATGTACCACCCCAGCCAGAGATCTCATCGGAATGACTGACACAGTAGGACAATCAGCCATCAACAAGGCCAAGACTGTATAAAAACAGGGCAGTGATGCGAGGTATGCTCGGAGTCGATGAGGCTGTTGCCATCAAGGCTATAGACAATGCACAGGACCTGGTTATGGATCTCCTGAAACCACGGAGCTCATTCCAACAAGATGGGGAGGATCTCAAGGTAGGCACCGTCGGCCTGACCAATATCATGGTGGATTGTCAAGCGAATGCAACAGCAAATCTCCGACTACCAGAGGTGAAGAAGTCGGGATTCTTTAACCAGCCGTTTAAGACCACATAATAAGCATGGCTGCTCGACCTTGCATCATACGACTACTCTAGGTGCTAGACATTGCAGGCACTGACACAGGCCCTCTGCATTAGTTTCTTAGCTGTTGTTGGCACCTCTATCACATCCTTCATATCCGCCGGCGGTACACTGCTACCCACACAGCAGGCAAAAAGAGCCGGTACAGGAAGTACTGCCATTTAGTCTCCCAGATATAGATGAGGCTATGGCTGAAGAGCTGCTGACCATCCTTCACGCACAGGTGCAACATGTCAGTGCCATACAGCAGTAGACCAGATGACGCTGGTCAGGTGGTGCTGATCATTGCCCATCAGGGCATGGGAAAAACATCTTGCTGCGGGCCTTGCTCGCCGAACATCTTCAGTCTCGATACATCCTCCTGGTATCTGACTCCGCCGCTGAGGCGGTCGACAATAACGATCAGTGGCACAGAGGTCCAATTACCAAAACACACAACCTGCAAGCACTGATGGAGAAGCTGCTCGCGGCTCAACTAACTGGACCACTTGTTCCAGTTATCGACGTCCCCACAATGGACCAGAAGACAGTCACATACCTCAGCAACATCACAAGATGCATTCAACACACCAAGATCACTGTCTTCATCCTCGTTCAGAAGTACACCCGTGAGATATTGCCATATATCCAGCACAACGCGAGGCTCCTGTACTTTAGCTCGAGGAGTGGTCGTGCCCTGCTTAAGATGATATACAACAGCCTGACCCTCAAGGAGACCAAGCAAGACTTCATCGCAGGTGTGCAGGTCGCAGATTTATACCTCTTCATCTTCACCAACAAGGAGACAGAGGAGCTCGCATACTTCAAGCCCTCACTGGAGAAGGCTCAGAACTTCACCTACAAGTTGAATTCTGCAAGAAGGCTCACATGCCAGTCGGGTCGACATGTCTGATGTGTCAGCCGGGATGTTTTTTCAGGGTCAAGGAACTTCATCAGATGCTTGAGGAATTTCTTCAGATGCTTGAGGAACTTCGTCAGAGGCTTGAAGAACTTCGTCAGAAGCTTGAGGAAATTCGTCAGAAGCTTGAGCATTTTACTGAAACTCTATCCACTGAGAATCAGATGTCATGAATCTAATCTTCTTAAAATTATAGTGGAAGATCCACTTCATCCATGCCATCTTAGCATTTGCCTTGAGGGAAGTTTTGATGAGGTAGACCTGGTAGTTCTTCTCGGGAAACTTGAGCATCCAAGTCAATAATTCCTTCATACTACAGGCCAGTGTGGTCTCCTCTATGGCAGTCAGTATCTCCGCATCAGATGGAGGTGGGACCTTGGCTTATTCGTGGATAATGTTGATGTCACAAAGTAGTCATCGGACTCTGTCAATCAGCAGCTGTACTGGTTTTGTCTTGGAGGGGTGCACTGGTTTCTTCTGCCCTCCAAAGACGATCTGCTGGAGAACTTTACCAAGCAGCACCATTTAAAAACCTGTATATACAGACGTTTAAACCTGCAGCAGTATGTACAGCATCCAGATGGGGCAGTTGAACCTACGGCCTTGCACCACACTGATCCTCGGAAGGACTATCTGAGTCATTCGACCTAGTATTCATGATGCGAACCATCTATCCATGGCTGGGAAGTTTATCGACTTCACCCTCTCGTGACAGATCCATGCGATTAGGAGCATGCCTCTCAAGTTTAAGCTCAAGAGCACAGCGGCAAAGGAGGTAGAGCTCCCACAGGTTGTGAGCAGGTGGGAGATTATGCAGAGCAATAACACCCTGGACACCACCTATGTGAACGATGAGTACTGGGTCCTGGTTCCACTGGTTCATAGACCTTCCTATTACACGAAGGGGAAAGGGTACTATGCCACCGGATATAATGAAGACCTCACAGAATTCGACTTACAAACAGATGCAGAAATACATGTCGCGGTGCCACTCTTCTCCATCCTCGAGAACACACATGTGCAGCTGGCCTTGATGCAGGACAAGCTGTTCCTCCGGGTGTACACCGAAGATCTTACTGATGTAGCGATGAGCTCTCCACGACTTCAGGTCTGGCATGATGACTGACCAGGAACTAAAACGTGCTGGCTCTAGGCAACGAATCCTACATGTAGAGCAAGAGCATCAACAGGTCCAGGCCACGACTAACCAGAGAGTTGACATTGCAAGAGTGGCATTGCAACGAGGTGCCTCAGATTGCCTAGCTGTAGCAGTCTTAGTTCAGAAAGGAGGGGTGGTCCAGGAGGTTGGGGGAGCTAGATGACTTCAAACTTGTGGTGGCTGGGACCAACGTTCTCGGTGAGGTGCGTGATCTGGCTGCTTGCTATCTGTTCGTCTATCGACAGAAAACGAAGTCATAGGCCCTACTCCACCTAACCAGGGGCTACGAGGATCTCGAGTTGGCACTCGAAGGTCTGTGCCACCTCGGATGAAGAGACATCCCGCTTAAACATGGCAACCAGCTAAGCTTTCATATTGAGAACCTCTTCGGAGAGCGAGGGGGCACTCAACTGGTCAGAGTAACGGTGCTGTAATTTGGATATAGCAAAGTTCGCTTCTCACAAAAGGTATTCAACGTGAACGCACATAGAGCATAAGTCCAGCAGCTGTCCCAGCTACCACCGCTCCTACAGCAGCCACTACTACTATGGGCTCGGTCATCATCTGACCTCCTAATGCCTCATAGTCGAGCGTCGACTCAGGGAGCTTTATAGCCTCCTAGTACTCATCGAGACTCTCATCGGCCTCGTAGATGTTCTGGGTGCTTGAGCCTTTTGTTGCCATCAGCGGGCCTCCCTTTGGTGCATATGCTCGAGCGCGTTGCTGTACTCTAACTTCTTAGACTGCTTCTCCATCGACGTTTTCTCTCTGCATCTGCCGCCTAATGGTCAGCGAAGATGAGACCGCAGTTCGCCAACATAAACACACCTGCATTCAAGATTGCAGATGCCATGTCTATACAGGTGATTTAAATTCACCATATAGTCAGCAGGAATTACACGCAATGTATGAACCGGATGCTTTTGAGGATCCAGTTGAGGACTATGATGAGGACTATGATGAGGATGACTATGATGAAGACGAGAACAATGATGAGGATGACCATGATGAAGACGAGGACAATGATGAGTATGCCTATGATGAGGACGCCTATGATGAGGACTATGATGGTGATGATGTAGAGCCAGAATCCTGGTGACTAATCCACCGAGCCAAGGGAATTTATCGTACGTACATGAAGGGCTCTCTTGGCCCACTAGCATCAGTTGGTGCTCTGATTTCTCTGTTCACGATGAAGGCTGGCGAGACGGTCTGCAAAATCGGTAGTAGGTACATTTTTTGGCATTGCCAGTCCATGGCTCCCATATATGCTTACCTGGCAGTCATCTGGCCTGCCAAACATTTAAGACGTGCTATATAGGATGGCTTCTCTGCATGACCTCGTCAAGACCCTTAACTGGCAAGCCTTTGTTGATAACCTTCCTTTAAGTAAGGATCCGACAAAGATTAGACAACAGTGTTCACAGGTATTCGAAGAGTTGTTCATCGATAGTCAGATGAACGATGATCATCTGTTCGTCTGTCTAGAGTTTGCCTGAGCTGTACAGGAGAGGGCAGGTGTAGTCGTCAGTGATGAAGTCCAAGAGTTCATCCATGATCACTCTTGAAAATCTCTATTACCGGCCCAGCGGCTATTATCATAAGCCTCCCCAGCTGCTTGAGGCTGCACGTCACAAGGATCGTAGATTCACCTTGGAGATGGTTAGTCAGTGGCTTACCAGGCAGGCGATGTGGCAGATCTACAGCCCTCGCCCACGGCAAATTCGGTATGCACACTTCGATGAACCTGTCACGAACAAAGTTCACCAGGTAGATGTGCTGTTCATTCCGCATGATCGGGTCTGTTCCAAAGGAACATGCAAGACCTATAAGTATGCTCTCACCACCGTCTATGTTTGCCAGCAGATACAAGGCAGCAGTGCCGCTCACAGATAAATCTGCTGGTCAGACAGCTTCTGGGTTCCAGAGTATCTATGAGGACCCACAAAATCCCCTCCAGTGGCCAGAGTTGCTGCAAGTGGAAGAGGGTAAGGAGTTTAGAGGTGAAACTGCGGCCCTCATGTGGAAACATGGTGTGGCGATTAGGCGAGGTGAGGTGGGACATCACCGTGCCCAGGCTACCGTTGAGCGGCGGAACCGGACACTGGCAAAGAGGCTGTTCCCACATCAGAATGCTCAGGTGATGGCTGTCCCAGTGGGCAGTCGTTTCAGGGTATGGGTGAGAGGGTTGCCCATTGTGGTAGAGATCCAATGCTGAGGTTACTAGGCTGATAGGACAGAAGCCAGTCAAGGCCATTCAGCGATTCTCCGTGGCCGAACCTCGATGCTCTGTTCAAGAGCTGTGCTCGGAGGACAGACTTCCATCCGATTCCCTGGTGCAGTATTTGTATGAGCCTTGCAAGGTGGAGGGTGGACGTAGGCTGGTGACTGACTGCAACTGGTTGATAGATGCACACAAGATTGACAGGTATGTGGATACGGCTGGACAGTTATGCTGTACTACCTGGCATGGTCAGAGAGCAATCTTAGGTGGCCGTTTGTACGAGAGGAGCTTCAGCTTATCCCTACAGACACCCAGCTACCTCCACCCCGGAGAATAGACATCCTCCACTGACTGTCGGTTGAACATGTCACATGATGCTCATAACAGCAGCTCTTCGATGAAAGCATCCATTGGAATGATGGCATCCTTGTGACCATAATTCATGGTGTAAATACCATCAAGAGCGATCCATCACTTTCTGTCTGATTGGCTGAGGCTTGTTTTGGTCTGGTGGACCTTGTAGCGGTGGTGACCCTCACTTCGCAGCATGTTCATACCATGGTGGAAGACCTTTCGCTCGGAGAGGCATTCCTTGTACTACTAATGGCGAATCTGTCTAACCACATCCCTGTGCACACCCTTTGCCTTCTTGACCTCCTGCTCATCCAACAGCTTGATGGAGTACATCTTCGGGCACAGGCCAACAGAGTCTTTTATGGGCACCCCAGCATACTCATCCTTCATCTTGCCCATGACCTTCTTGTTGGCAGTACTGTATAGCGGGTGTGTTACTGTGTAGTCGCTTGTGTCATAGAGGTCGCCCCTCGCAGCCATATCTGTGTATATGTCCTCTGGCTGAACCTCCAGCAGGAGGCTGTCGGTGTCAGTGTACAGGAGCTCACAGTTGGCATCATATAGTGACTTCAGCTCATTGTCATAGAAGTCATACATGAGGTGCTTCGAGAGGTACAGGATGGACATTCCCACATAGATAGGGCGGTTCAGCAGCAGGCTCGTCTTGTACATGTGGAGAGCAGCTAGATCATCATCGAACACCTTCGCCCTGGGGAAGTTGGGCTTGGTTATTAGGTGGCGCAGCTTATCCTCCACTAGCTTGACATCCACTCGCTTGCACAAGTTCTCCATGGTCTTTTTATGGCGTTATTCATCACCTTGTAGAGATCCTTCTCAAAGTCACTACTAGCATTCTTAAGGAGCTCAGTGTTGAGTCTTATGTAAGGCTCCATCCACGGCGACTGATTGAAGCAGAGAACCCTGTGCACCTTCTTCATCCTCATACCCATGTTGAGATAGAGCTTCAGGTTGTGGTAGTGGTGAGCGAACTGTTCTTTGTCTCTCAGGTTAGGCACCAGTTTTTCTGCTGCCATCTCGACTATTGACTCTCCCAATGCACACTGATTTCTCCCTTTATACCGACTCTGATCATAGAGCAGACGATTCAGGTCCTTAATCCAGGTATAGTGTTGCTTGCCGCTCTTCTCGATAAGCAGCAGATGTGTGCTTGGAATGACGGGATCAGCCTCACTCAGCTGCAGTGGGTAGACACCATTGCCATGCCCGAATACATTAATGGACAGGCCATTCTGCTGCTCAACATGCTTAAGCTGGTGGAGACGGGTTGGAGAGTCTACACCGCTGATGTCAAGGGTGTTCCAGTGCCCTAAATACTTCGATGTCTGCTGAGGATTACTGTCCACAGGAAAAGCAGCAGCCAATAGAGACCAGCGATAACAGTGACCATCATCTTTGTTCTGGACATTAACCACAGTACGTTTTCGCTTAATCGAAGCAGGGAGATCGATGTAGGACCCACCACATAGTGGTTGATATCTGGCAATGTTGAGGTACAATGCATCAACATGTTCGGCTGCCCAGCCAGACACTTTGCAGGTGTAGTTCTCAAGTCCTTGCAGCACCTTGGCTTTGGCCTCCTTCACAGCCTCGCTAATATCGATTGCCCAGAACAGGGGATTTGTGGTGACCTCTGTCCCATCATTCTTCTCTTTGTGGAGGGTGATCTTGAGAGCAAGGTAGAATTTCACCCACTTCAGGTCGAGGACCTCTTCTACCAACTTCCTATCGATCTTGTCCAGGTTTTTATTTAGGAAAGCTGTAGGATTTTTTCCCCATGTCCAGGAAGTTCCCATACCCGCAGATAGTTCTGGATTGCATGTGGGACCTTCACAAATCCTGGGGTTATGTCCCTCATTTCCTGGAGCATAGCATCAAGAAACCTGTCGATCTCCTCATCTGTGAGCTTGGGTGGGGTTTCTAGATCTGGGGGTGGGGGGCTTCTCAGAAAGGACAGCGGGGGTTGGCTTCTCGGGAGTGGATGGTAGCTTCCTGCGTGGGGCTGCGGTTGGCTTCTCAGGAGTGGCTGGTAGCTTCCTGCATGGGGCTGGGGTTGGCTTCTCAGGAAGGAGAGCTGCCAGGTTCTCGGCATAAGTGGTATGGCTAATAAGCCCCTGCTGCAACAATCTCGCCTTGAAGTACTTCATCAATGTCCATAGCAGATGTGTACCTATCCAGTTGCGTTTCTCTAATAGGGGGATTTTGATGGTATCACATGCTGATGGGGGCCGGCCTGGGGGAGGGGGCAGAGGCCAGCCTGGGGCCAGACAAACAGACCACTGACAGACAGACAGACCACTGACAGACATACTTACCACTGACAGACAGACATACAGACCACTGACAGACTGTTCGCAAAACAAGTTGTCCATAGTGCTCTACTATTTCACAATACTGTTTACATTTACTAATAATACATAGCGAATTAGAACCAGTGATTTTTAAGTGTAATTCGAAATATATATCGAATAATGCATTAGCCATCTCGGCCATGCATGCATTAATAAAAAATGATCTAGATTTAGCTGATAACCTGTTATGCGGTATTGATGATATGAAAATTAATATCCTATAGAAAAAATCTGTACACATATCGGCTGTAATATCCCTGTCTAGTTCTATATTTTTTGTAACAGTATTGCCGTTTGTAGGTGTTTTATGAGGATAGTATTAATTTGGTAAGAACTGTAGTGTGTGTATTTTTTATGTGATTGCGAGTAATATTTCATGAATTCGCACCGGTTTCACAGAGCAGAGGGAATATATGCCTACAGATTTCCATCAGTAAGCCAGTAAGCATACATATATACATATTATAGACTGTTGTCAATAATTTCAAAATGTAGTTATCAGTGCATTGCTGTAGACTGTTGTCAATAATTTCAAAATGTAGTTATCAGTGTGTTATCAGTCCAATTGCTCTGTTTGCTATTATTGCACAACAATTCATGAAAGATAAATGTCATTATTTGTGGGCTAGTTATCGGTTCCCCATTGGCCCAATTCATAACGGCGCTGATATAAACCATGGTTCAAATCTCTCAAAAGACCTCAGCTAGATGGTACCCAGTTCGAACAAAGGGCACGCACTAGTATAGGGGTACAATGACAGATATAGGAGCAGCGGGAACCACAGACAAAAAAAACCCACAGAAAAGAGAGAGAAGCCAGAGAAAGAGAGGCTGAACAACCGGCCAGTGATATGCAGGGGTTCTCCTGGACAGCCCACCTCCCTCCTGTAGCCGCCGATCACAGCTACCACCACCCTCTGTTCTGATAGCCTTAATATACATACTACTACGCATGCACATGCTCACGCACACGCACACACGTGTGCATCCACATCCTAGCAACGTACCTATCTATCTACTCATATTCCTATTCATCCACCAATAGTACATAACCAATCATTCATTCTAGTCACCAGCCACACGCGCATACACGCATCTCAAATAGCCGCCATAATACCTAGCTACTCATAAACCCTGAGCATCCCTACACAGAGTATGGGGAAGGGCATCGCAGGGCCAGTGGGACGGCGTGGGGAAGTATGGTGCGGGATAGTGGAAGGTGTGGCTGACTGAATGGTAGGCTAGTCCAAGCTACTGTGCTAGATCGTTAGGCTAGTAGGCTAAGCCATGCTAGCATGATAGACCAGGATAGCACACTAGGCCAG
Organism: Chaetoderma sp. LZ-2023a; assembly: GCA_034401795.1. Lineage (NCBI taxonomy): Eukaryota > Metazoa > Mollusca > Caudofoveata > Chaetodermatida > Chaetodermatidae > Chaetoderma > Chaetoderma sp. LZ-2023a. The sequence continues at coordinate 23,940 of JAVVLW010003687.1, forward strand.
GAGGCATGACCAAGCTAGTATGCTAGACCAGTAAGCTAGGATGCTAGACCAGTAAGCTAGGCCAGGCTAGAATTCTAGGCAAGTAGGATAGGATTTTAGTATGATAGGACAGTAGGCCAGACCGGGCTGCAATGCTAGGAGAGTATGCTTGTATGTTAGACCACTAGGTTATGCGAGTATGTAGGCCAGTAGGCCAGGCCAGGTTAGTAGGAGAGATAAACCAGTAGGTTAGAAGGATATATGGGTACATTAGACAGCGTGCTAGGCCAGTAGACTCGCCTATACTGGGCTAGTATATGGCAGTAGATGGCTAGGATAGTAAGTTAGTAGGTAGGACAATAGGCTTATAGTTTAGGCTAATAGGCTAGACACATATGCTGGTTAGTAAGTGGAGACTATCCAGAATGCTAGCAGGCTATTAGGATAGCGCAATAGGCGAGGTAAGTAGGTTAGGTGGCTAGTTGACTAGGCTAGTAATCAACCTATTACGCTAGACTAGGCTAGTAGCCTAGACCAATAATCTGGTATGTGAGGCCACTTGGGTATTAGGCAAAGATATGAGGTTATGCTAGTAGGCGTGGCCAATATGCTAATCCAGTAGGCCAGGAATTAGTAAGCCAGATCGCTAGGCTTATAAATTGGCAAGCAGGCTGGGCTACTAGAATATATTAATTGACTAGGTTAACATGTTAGACTAGTAGGCCATCATATTAGGCTAGACTGGTATGCTAGGCTAGTAGACTAGGCCAGTAGACCAGACCAGTCTACGATGCTTAGCCATTTGTCAACAATGTCATACCCGCAGATTAATCAGCCCAGTAAGTAAGCCAGCAGGGCATGGTAGGTTAGTAGTGTAAGCCTGCTAGTAGGCTAGGCAGCCTAGGTTAGTAGGCTATGCAAGTAGACTAGTTTATTTTAGTCCTGTCGGCTAAGCTATGCTAGTAGGCCATGTTAGTAGGTTATGCTAGAACCCTATACTAGTAGGTTAGTCTAATAGGCTAGGCTAGCAGGCTATGCTTGTAAGTCTTTAGGCTGAGCTATGCTATGCTAGTACGTATGAT